>JAOQMS010057118.1:0-53443 GCA_027563885.1 Erythroxylum longipes | reverse complement strand
ATTACAGAATAATTTTTTATATATTTTTTGTTTTCATTAATAAACATTTTATTAAATTTTTTATTAAAATTTTTTATTTTGTTGTTAATTATATACAATTTTTATTAATAATATAAAAATATTATTATTAGAGTAAGAAGAAATTATATAAAAATATTATTAATTATATAGAAAGGGGTTAGGGTTAGAAGAAATAATTGATATTAAGAAAAAATTTTGAGGGTATATTAGGTAGTATATATTTATTAGTTTACGTTCCATCCTAAACCCTCCGAATCAGAAGTTTCTTATTTTCATTGTTTAGGATAGAATGGAATGTAACATGAAACTCTCCGCTTTCATCCCATTCCATTATGAAACCCTCAACCAAACGATGGAAGTGTGTTACGTTCCATTTCGTTTCATTAATAACCCTCCAACCAAACAAGCCTTAAGTTAGGTGACTTCCCATTTCCATAAAATGCTTTAGGCATGAAGGAATAATAACATAATCACCTCACTAAGGGTGGAGGATTGTAGTGTTATTTGTAACCAATCTTAGGAACATGCATTGGAATATTTAAATGTATGTTTTTGGTGAAGTATCCATTATATTGTTGATAATTTCATTTAAATGTGTGTTTTTTGGTGGTATACTTGACTTTATAAATTTGTTTTGAAGAGGTATATGATGGCTGAACATGGAAGCATAAGGTTGTTTTATGGTGGAAAGTTTGTTGAAGAGCCAGATTTCAAATATGTTAATAGAGAATCGAGCATTTTTGATAAAGTAAACTTGGATTTTATTATCTATAGACAAATATGTGAGATGGGGAAGGAGTTAGGATACCTTCAAGTCAATAAGGCAAATTACAGAGAACCTGGTTTTGTGTTTAATGAGTCTTTCAAATTGATTGAGTCAAATGAAAGTTGTCTACAACTTATCAATCTGATGAAAATTCACGAAAGGATTGATGTATATGTAACTCATATGATCAATATCCCATCATTTGTACCTGAGGTATTGCTTATATCGGGAAGAGAGGATGGAGATGGGGAGGGTGACGAGCAAAGTTGTGGAGCCACAGAGGGTGAGGAGGAAAGTAGTGGAGCCATATAAGGTATTAATACTACTGAAGTTGTTAGTTTAGGAGTTGATGCAGAGGTGGATGATGACGATGATGAGGATGACAATGGTTTCATATATGTTGAAATTCCCGATGAACACAAACCAGTTGAAATTAAATCGACATATTTTGGTAGTTCTATTGATAGTGATCAATATCCTAGCGGAGAAGAGCCTGGTGAGGCGTTGCGAAGACCAAGTAGTACTATAAGGCACAATCCATCCAATGCTGAACTAAATTTGAGATTAGGAATGGAGTTTGACTTTGCAAAAGATTTTAGAGAGTCTATTATTAATTATGCAGTGCGGACAGGCTACAATGTAAAGTTTAAGGAAAGTTGATGTGAGCTCAAGAGAGAGTCAAAAGACAAGTCAACTTTTGGATGACATGTTGACCATGTCGAAAGGACCAATTACTCATGATAATGCTAAGAGGCTTAGAGAAGCTTTCAGTGGGCTTATATGTACCCTGATTGATGAAGAAAAGGCCTTTGGAGATCAAGTTACAATCAATAACATCAAGGTAATAATGCTATTCACGTGTTTTGACTTGGGACGAAATTATGAAATTTATTCAGGCCGAACCAGCCCAACTGACCAACATAAAAGTTGTATATCTTTGTCTTAGCTTTCCAACGGTATAAGATTCGCTTTAATTGGAGGTCTGTATCCCAAGATATACTCGATTTACTAAAGGATGTGCTGCCATACAATTGTTACGACTTCCTAATGGACTTTTCAATTTTTCTAGTTAGGTTTTTTGTTTTTAGGCCCCCTTTTTGAGACTTAAAAAGGTGGTTTTCTGCACTTCCTATTCAGATGAGATTAAGAATAATTTTAGGTCACTTTGTTAGGGATTCAATCCTGAAGTTCTCTACAAACCGATTTTACAAACTTATCAAGTGATTAGTCGGAATTGCTTGTGGTGTTCTTTTGATATCTTTGCCTGTTTTGGTTTCTGATTGCATTGTTAATCTTGGGTCAAGGCGTCGAAGGATCTTTCGATAACTTTGATTTCATAGGTTGGGGTTTTGATCCGATCGATCAAGGGGTTCCTAATCGAGTCGATTCTAGGAGTTCCGCGTCATTTGGTATCAAAGCTTTGGCCCGATTTCAGGTTCCTATCCATTGTTCTTATCGTCTTTAGTTGCTTTTCTTGTTTCTTTGCCGGTTCAAATTTCTATTTATTTTTTTCCTTGTTTCACTTCTATTGTTTATTTTGCTCCTTGTTTTATCGTTATCGTTCCATTATTGTTTGCTAACATCGTCTTTGTTGTTCTTGTTTCCTAATTTTATTTCAATTCACACTTTATGTTGTGTTTGCAGTTAGTTTTTGTTACGATTGTTCTTGTATAAAAAAAATCTGAAAAAAATCTGAAAAAGAAAAGTTTGAAAAAAATAAAAAAGTCCCAAAAAAAGCTTTCTTGAATTCGTTGATCATAATTTGCTGAGAATTGTGGATAGTTCATATTGAAGTGTTGCTGCGATTGTAGGTTGTTAACGAAAGAAGTTTGTTGGAATTTGTGAAGTTTGGTGATTGATAGATAAATTGTATGGATTGCTAGAAGTTATATCCTGTTATTCCTAGAACTGAAATTGAAATTGAAATTCTCGAAACTTGAATAATGAAACTTTGAAAAGCTAATTCCTATTACAAAGTTTCTCTTTTGATCTTTGAATTTCTTTGGTTCTTGACCTGTACATGTTACTTTTCATTGCTCTCTTATTGCTTCCTTTTGATTTCTTCAAATTTTCTTTTGTAAGAGTGTCACTTTCAATCTGATTATCCTTGATTTGTTTGGAATTTTAGTTGGCAAAGTATTTCGGGAAAGAATCAAGAGTGGTAAAAGGCAAGAGTGATTTACATCAAAAGAAAAATCTAAAAAAAGAGAGCAAAATACGAGTGAATCATCATCTATTCGAGTGAAACACGTAAGGCAGTGAGTGAGGTTTCTTTTTAACTAGCATTATTACACTTGTTTTTCTTGTTACTTTGTAATGTCTAAGGCAGGACACGAAAGGGATTCAGAAGACCTAGCCACAACTTTAAAGGCTTTATAAGAACAAATGACCCAAATGAATCTTGTATTTGAAAGTTATGGAGAGAGGTTAGAGCGCTTGGAGGCTCTAAAACGAGGTCGGCCAACACCACCACCGACTAACCAACTTGAATTTGAGGATGTTGAAACTGAAGCAAACATGGAAGAGTGGGATAGATATCAAACTAGGGAGTATGCGACAAGAGGTCGAAGAAGAGATGACATGCCTAGAAGAGAACCGAGAGCTAGGGAAGAAGTTGATAGAAACCTGAGCAGTATAAAAATGAAGATTCCTTCTTTCAAGGTCAAAGTAATCCTGACAAATACTTGGAGTGGGAAAGAAAGGTGGAGCTTGTATTTGACTGTCATCACTATTCAGAAGAAAAGAAGGTTAAATTAGTAGCTGTAGAATTTACAGACTATGCCATAGTTTGGTAAGGTCAGGTTCAAATTAACAGAAGAAGAAATGGGGAGAGACCTATTTGAACTTAGGATGAAATGAAGGCTGTCATGAGAGAAAGATTTATTCCTAGTAATTATTATAGGGAACTGCATCAAAGACTCCAAAACTTAAAACAGGGGTCTAAGAGTGTTGAAGAGTACCATAAAGAGATGGAAATGGCTATGATCAGGGCAGATGTTGTATAAGACCTAGACGCTACTAGCTAGATTCTTGTGTGGGCTGAACAGAGAAATTACCGACACAGTTGAGCTACAACATTATGTGGAGATTGAATATATGGTTAGTGTTGCCATAAAAGTGGAGAAACAACTTAGTTACAAAAAACTAGCTAGACAGTCTCAATTCAGTAATAGTGGTGGATTTCCTTGGAAGTCTGGCTACAAGAGAACTAGTGAAGAGAGGAATTTATCTAAATTCAAAGATGAAAGGTTTACGCCAAAATCTAAGGAAGATAAGTACTCTCCTAAAGAAAAGATCGAAATTTTTTAGAAGAACAAAGAAACCATTCCAGTGAACAGCAATAAGAAAACTAAGTGTTTAAGATGTCAAGGGTATGGCCACATAGCTTCTCAATGTCCTAACAAGAGAGCTATGATCATAAAAGATGATGGGGTTGTTGAAACAGATGGAGAGGAGACAAATCCAGAAATGCCACCGTTGGAAGATGCAAGTGATGTAGAATATCCAGAGCATGGAGACTTACTAGTTGCAAGGAGAGCTTTAAATTTGCAGGCTAAGTATGATGCTCTCGAAGAACAGCGGGAAAATATTTTTCACACTAGATGCAATGTAGGTGGGAAGGTATGCAGTCTAGTTATTGATAGAGGTAGCTATACTAATGCTGCTAGCACGTACTTGGTGGAAAAGCTTGGATTGTCATTATTGAAACACCCGAAGCCTACAGGCTATAGTGGCTGAATGATTGTGGCAAGTTCAAAGTGACTAAGCAAGTGGTTGTGCCATTTACTATTGGCAAGTATTCTGATGAGATTTTATGTGATGTGATTCCGATGCAAGTAGGTCATATACTTTTAGGTCGACCTTGGGAGTATAACCGTAAGATCTCATGTAATGGTTATCTAAATACTTATTCTTTTTCTAAAGATGGAAAACTTGTCACCCTCAAGCCATTGTCTCCTAAAGAAGTATAGGAAGATTAGCTGAAGCTTAGACAATGAGAGGAGTCAAAAAAAGCAAAAAGATTTGAGCTGAGAAAACACAATAGGGAAAAGGGAAAAATGAGTGAGAGTGAGAATTTATAAATTAAGGAGAGTGACAGGGGAAAGGGAAACACTGAGTGCAAGAGAGATAAGAAAGTGAGCTTGTATGCGAGAGGGAGAGATTTTAGAGATGCTTATCATGGGAAAAAATCACTTGTAATGTTGATGTACAAGGAAACTTTTTTTAGTGCTGCTGAACTTGATGATTATGTGCCCTCTATTGCTAAATCTCTTTTGCAAGAATATAGTGATATTTTTCCAGAGGAACTTTCAAAAGGTCTGCCACCCATAAGAGGGATTGAGCATCAGATTGACTTGGTGCTTGGAGTTTCATTACCTAATAGGCCAACATATTGCAGTAACCTTGAAGATACTAAGGAATTATAAAGACAAGTGGAAGAGCTTATAACTAAAGGCCATGTCTGGGAGAGTATGAGTCCATGTGCTGTTCCTATGATACTAGTGCCAAAGAAAGATGGAAGTTGGAGGATGTGCGTGGACTGCAGAGCAATCAACAAAATTACGGTAAAGTATCGACATCCCATTCCTAGGTTAGATGACATGTTAGATCAATTGAATGGTGCTGTGATTTTTACTAAATTTGATTTGATTGGGGGATACCACCAAATTCGTCTGTTCTAGGGTGATGAATGAAAAACTACATTTAAAACTCAACATGGACTGTATGAGTGGATGGTAATGCCATTTGGTTTGACATTCATTATGAGATTGATGAACTATGTACTTCGTGCATTCATTAATAAGTTTGTTGTTGTGTAATTTGATGACATCTTGATATACAGTAAGATCTTAGAAGAACACATGCATCATTTGAAATGTGTACTTGATGTCTTACGTGAACAAAAGTTGTATGCCAATGTTAAAAAAGTGCAGTTTTTGCATGGATAAGGTTAATTTTCTTGGTTTTATTGTTAGTGCTATGGGCATTGAGGTTGATGAGAATAAAGTGAAAGCCATAAAAGAGTGGCCAACACCTAAATCTGTTTTAGAAGTACGGAGCTTTCATGGTTTAGCCAGTTTTTATAGGCGGTTTGTTCCACACTTTAGCACTGTAGCTGCATTACTTACGGAGGTCATTAAGAAAAATCTTGCATTTATGTGGGGTCCTGAACAGGAAAAGTCATTCATGCTACTAAAAGATAAATTGTGTTCCACTTCTTTGCTTGCTTTGCCCAATTTTGATAAAATTTTTGAAATTGAATATGACGCCTTTAGAGTAGGCATAAGTGCTGTGTTAATGCAGGAGAAATGCCCTTTGGCATATTTTAGTGAAAAGTTAAATGGAGCGACTCTAAACTATTCTACTTATGATAAAGAATTGTATGCTTTAGTGAGAGCGCTCGAAACATGGCAACATTACTTGTGGCCGAAGGAGTTTGTCATCCATTCTGACCATGATTCCTTGAAGCATCTTAAAGGACAAGGAAAGTTGAATAGGAGGCATGCAAGATGGGTTGAGTTTATTGAGACATTTCCATATGTCATTCAATATAAGCAAGGTCAAAAAAATGTGGTAGCTGATGAACTATCTCGCAGGTATGCTTTAATCTCTACTCTGAGTAGTAACTTGTTAGGATTTGAGTATATCAAGGATTTGTATGATGCTGATACTGATTTTGGAAATGTGTATGATGCTTGTGAAACTACTGCATTCAATAAGTTTTATCGCCACGATGGGTTTTTGTTTAAGGAAAATAGACTCTGTGTGCCAAATTGTTCTTTACGTGAATTAATTGTTAGAGAGTCTCATAGCGGAGGTTTAATGGGCCATTTCGGTGTACAGAAAACATTGGACATTTCGCATGAGCATTTCTTTTGGCCGCATATACGTAGGGATGTGGAACGCGTTTGTGAAAATTGTGTTCAGTGTAAACAAGCTAAATCGAAAGTTATGCCTCATGGATTATACACACCATTACCTGTACCTAGTGCACCTTGGGAACATATTTCTATGGACTTCATTTTAGGTTTGCCTAGGTCTACACATGGTAAAGATTCAATTTTTATGATTGTTGACAAGTTTTCTAAGATGTCTCATTTCATTGCTTGTCATAAATCCAATGATGCATCTCATATTGCAAATTTGTTCTTTAAGGAAGTTGTTCGACTGCGTGGAATTCCAAAGACCATAATTAGTGATAGAGAAGTCAAAATTTTGAGTTCTTTTTAGGAAGTGTTGTGGGTAAAGTTAGGAACTAAATTGTTGTAATTGACTACTTGTCATCCACAAACTGATGGACAAACTGAGGTTGTCAATCGTACTCTTGGTACTTTGTTACGTGCTATGATTAGTAAAAATTTGCGCACTTAGGAAGAATGCTTGCCCCTTGTCGAATTTGCGTACAATAGAAATGTTCGTTCTTCTACAGGTTTTTCACCATTTGAAACTGTGTATGGTTTTAATCCACTAACTGTTATGGATGTACTTCCTTTGCCTGTTAGTGAATTATCTAATGCAGATGGTGAAAAGAAAGCAGACTTGGTAAGGAAGATCCATGAATAGACCCATTGGCACATTGAGAAAAAGAATAAGCAATACGCATCTAGTGCTAATAAGGGAAGAAAGTTTGTTTCATTTGAACCCGGAGATTGGGTGTGGGTGCATATGCGCAAGGAAAGATTTCCTGATAAACGAAAGACAAAGCTACATCTAAGAGGCGATGGCCCATTTCAAGTTCTCGAAAAGATAAATGACAATGCCTATAAATTGGATCTCCGAGGTGAGTATGGTGGCATTAGCTCTTCGTTTAATGTTTCTGATTTATCTCCATTTTTCTATTGCATATTTGAGGACGAATCTTTTTCAAAAAGGGGAGGATGATGTGAGCTCGAGAGAGAGTCGAAAGACAAGTCAACTTTCTGATGACATGGTGACCATGCTGAAAGAACCGATTACTCATGCTAATGCTAAGAGGCTTAGAGAAGCTTTCGGTGGGATTATATGTACCCTGGTTGATGAAGAAAAGGCCTTTGGAGATCAAGTTACAATCAATAACATCAAGGCAATAATGCTATTCACATGTTCTAACTTGGGACGAAATTCTGACATTTATTCAGGAGGAACCAGCCTAACTGACCAACATAAAAGTTGTAGATCTTTATCTTATCTTTTCAACAGTATAATATTTGCTTTAATCGGAGGTTTATATCCCAAGATATGCTCGATTTACTAAAGGACATTCGGCCAGACAATTGTTATGACTTCCTAATTGACTTTTCAATTTTTCTAGTTAGGTTTTTCGTTTTTAGGCCCACTTTTTAAGACTTAAAAAGGTGGTTTTTTGCACTTCCTATTCAGACGAGATTGAGAATAATTTTAGGTTACTTTGTTAGGGATTTAATCTTGAAGTTCTCTATAAACCGATTTTACGAACTTATCAAGTGATTAGTCAGAATTGCTTATGGCGTTCTTTTGATATCTTTGCATGTTTTGGTTTCTGATTGCATTGTTAATCTTGGGTCAAGGCGTCAAAGTATCTTTCGATAAATTTGATTTCTTAGGTTGGGGTTTTGATCTGATTGATCAAGGGATTCCTAATCGAGTCGATTCTAGGAGTTTCGAGTCAAAAGTGAAAGACATAGGATGAGAGTGAGATGCACTGAGGGATGCCCATGGCAGTTATATGCCGTTTGTCACAAGAATGATGGGTGATTTAAAGTGGTGACATACAATAATGATCATAGGTGTTTTATAACCAACAAACAAAAATTGGTTTTTGCTAAGTTTGTAATGAGACATTTTAAGGATAGAATAATTAAGAAGCCTAGTATCTCAACGACGAAGATGGTTGAAGAATATCTAGAAAAGCTCAATATATCTATCAACTTAAGTATGTGCAAAGCTGCCAAGAGGAGATTGAGAAAAGAAAGGGCGAGTGATTATGTGAATGAGTATGTGAAACTTCAAGGATATGCTCATGAGTTGAGGAATTGTAAACTCGGATCAATAATTGAGTTAAAGCTGGCTACAAATCAAGAAACTAGTTTGTTACAGGTATGCAACTGTTAAGTTTTACATGCTATTGACAATGATAATTAAAACATGTAGTTGTCTATGAAGTTTATTCATTAATTTAAGCATCTTTATCTCTTTTTATAGTTCAAAAGATTATCATATACTTTGAAGTGATGAAAAGAGGATGGAGGCATTTGAGGCCCATCTTTGGTATTGATGTTTATTTTTTGACGACTGAATTCCAAAGTCAACTGTTGAGTGCAGTTAGGAGGGATGGGGATGAAGGTATGTATTCGATGGCATGGGTAGTTGTCGAGGTAGGGAACACTGATTCGTGGACCTGGTTTATAAGTTTGTTGGCTTCAAACCTGGAGTTGGGTAGTGGTAAAGGACTAGCAATAATATTAGATATACAGAAGGTATTTTTTTTTCATTGATTAATAAACATATTATATTGTATCAACTATATATTAACTTTATCTATTCCATTGTTATAGGGATTGATTAGAGAAGTGGAAGACACAATCCCATATGCCACTCATCGTATATGTGCACGTCACATATACCATAATTGTCATATGAACTTCAAAGGAAAAGAATTGAGAAAGCAATTTTGGAATCGTACTTGGTCAACATACATAGGAGATTTTAACGAGAAGCTAAAAAGGTTAGGCAAAATCACATTTGGATGTGCATCATCATTGCTCAAATATCCAAAGGAGAGATAGACAAGATGTTACCAGTCATTTGAATCTAAATGTCCAATTGTCGATAACAACATGAGTGAAACATTCAATGGATGGATATTGTCGGCTAGAGATAGGCCAATTATAAGTATGCTAGAAGCAATCAAAATTATGGTGATGAAGAGGAGTACAGAGAGGAGAAAATTTGCACATGGCTGGAAATCAGAAGTTGCACCCAAGGTTGTCAAGAAATTGGAAATGAATAAGAAAGATGTTATGTAGTGGAGAATGGTCTGGAATTATGATGGAGCATATGAAATTGGCAAAGGTGATGCGAAGCATATTGTGAGTATTGGTAGAAACCAATCATGTCGTTGTTGGGCGTGGGAGTTGTATGGATATCCTTGCAAGCATACTGTAAGTGCTATTCACTATTCGAAACAACGATCGAAGGCATATGTGTAACACCCCTTTCCCATCCGACACGTGCTCGTATGTTCTTCGGACATTCGAGCACATGTCGGGTAAAAGCAGTGCGCTAGAGTAGTCACTTTTATTTATCTCATGGCATCATAATATAAAACACGATTATCACACTATCTAAAAACCCAATTCATCATTTCATTTCTTAAACAAAATGTACATTGTAGCATTTCAACATCATCCATAAATATACAATATCAAAAGTTAATCAGAGTTTACAGCTCTATTTACAAAATCTGCTACATGTATAAGGAAATGTACAAAAATCTATCTACATCCTTCATACATAGCTGACTGACCTTTGAGCCATTTCAAAAGCAGTACTAGATCTCTTTTAAGTTGTCTTAGAAGCGAAGTCCGCTCTCTCGTACCTGAAAAGTTAACGTTGCAATTTTGATGAGTTTTGCGAACTCAGTGACCTACCCATCATCGATGGCTCTCTTATAACACATAACACATATAGTTCATGTTTCAAGTTCACATACAATTCATGTCATCAAATAATGCACATCTTTCACCAATCATCAAATAGCATCACATAACACTTTGTTCACTTATCCACCTTTCACATTCATAACTGTTCATACAATTCCATTTAATCATTCATATAATGCATATTAAATTATATGTGCAATGCTCATGAGACTCACTTTCAATTATTACATTGTTGTGGCCGAGTGCCTTTTTCATTATCTTGCATCCATTGTGGATACCGGGCTCACTAATAACTGTCCCTTATCTGATGGGGATACAAGGCTCATTATATATAGTGAGCTAGAGGCTCTTACCACATTCTGAGCTTTAAGCTCTTTTTCACTGGTAACTCTGCTCATAATTTCCTTTATGTTGTCATGCATTCATGTAGTGAAATGCATCATATGTATTCAATCATTCTATTGTGCTCAAATTTTCACATTCACATTCACTTTCACATTCATCATCGGACCTTGGTCCAACATTCAACAATTAAGTTGAATATCACTTATTCTTTCAAATTCACATACAATCAGCACTTCTAATATGTTATTCATGCATCAAACGCCTCAGACATTCAATGTTCAGAATTAACACATTCACATCACATAATAATTCAATACAGAATTTAAACAAAACAATAAATCAATGTGAAACCATCTAGGTTACTTACAGTTTGCTCCAGATAGCTTATTGCCTCGAGGTCCTGGCAATGTCTAGATACGGTCACTCTAATTGCTCTTCTATATCATGTAACACATACATAATTAAACATTACTATTTTGCACAATCACATTAATACTCATTCATACACATATGTATATGTGTTATGCATAATGCATGCTTAATGACAATCTTGAGTTCATTTCCTTAATTCACATTCATAACTCATATATGTCTAATTTGAACTTAAGTTTACACCTCATTTGTACAAGATTATTCTAAGTTCACCATTCAATCATTCATCAAGGTCATTTTAACATTTTAAGATGATAAAACATCCAATTATCATTCCTTTTTACTTAATAATCATCATTCATATTAATTGAATCACTTTAGCCATCATAGGTTTACTTTCATTCTCATAACATCTCAAAATTCTAGATTTGAACATTTAATATTTAACAATCCATTCTTAAATTATATCCTCAATCATCACCCGAAACGTATCACTCATTTATTCACTTATTCAAACATCATTCTAAGTTCAATTCAAGCTTCATTCAAGCCTAAATGCATTACATGAGAGTACCTAACCATTTGTTATCCCAAACCACACATAAAAGAAGCATATTTGATGTTTAACCTATTCCCACGATCGTGGACAACTTCCCACTATCGTGGATTTCATTGTCAGAAACTTTCTGTCTTCTTTAAGCATTCCCGCGATCATGGACATATTTCCACGATCGTGGGATGCATTCATTTGAAAAATCCCTGCTCTTTCAACTTCCACAAGTTACATTTATCATCTCTTATGCTTAGTCAATCATTTCTAACTTAATTCCTAATCATTTCCCCCTTCATTCTCATCTCTGTTTTAGCTCAATATCATTCACAAGCAAATCAAAATCTATGATTAATCATCAACACCAAAAACAGAACGTTTACATATACCCATTCATCATCAGCTTTCTACACATGTTCATCTTCATTTCATCTCTAACTTATCATTTTAATACACCTCATTTCAAGACACTACTTTAACCTTTTCCTTAACTTCAAAATCATTCTAACTCATCTCTATAACACCTCAAGAAATCCACATTAATATACATAGAAACATAATATGAAACATTCATAGACTAGTTAATTTTTTTGCCCGTTTTTCTATATCCATCCCAGTGATCCTTTTTATCTCAAAATCATCTCTGCAATAACTTATGAAATATTAATCATCAAATATACAAAAGCAAGACATGAATGTGTTCATTTCATCAATCATGTTCTAACATATATAAAACACCATTTTATGATTATTTAACCTCTAACTATCATCATACATATTTTATTCAACAAATCATGAAGAGTAACGCTTTATACTTACTTATTTAGCTTCAAAATCTTCAAAACACACTTAACCCTAGCTTTCCAAAATCATACGATCATCACCAATAGGGGTGGAAAGGTTAGGTATTTAATGGCAAATATGAAGAAGACAACCAAAATGAGAGTAGCAAGTGAAAGGTGAGAGTAAGCTTCAAGGTTGATGAAGTCAAGAATAGAGGATCATGGATGAAGAAGATTGAAGAAGAAGAGAACAATGAATAAAGTGAAAGACCAATTAAAAATGAAGATAGTATTTCATTTAGGAGAGAGTGTCGCAGTTTAAGACATAGCTTGGCAAGTGACAATGTCCATTTTCTATAGGTCTCCACTTAGTCCTCTTAAATAACTCGTCAATTTGTCTCCAATTTCTACTCTAATTGTCTCCTAATTTCCATGAAATTCATCATTAAATCCTAACATCACAAATCAATTATTCTATTGTCCTTCATCATTTATTTCTACTACCATTTGTCAATTATCCTGTCAGTTGGCATTTTTCCTAGTCCAAAATTACTCAAAATTTCAGTAATTTCTCAAATTTCACCAAAAACTCTAAATCAACATTTATACTCACCAAATCAGTTTTCAAGACATAAAATTCACAATTCACATCATAATCACATTTATAAATCAATTATACCCGATAAATGTCAAATGAGTGCATGAATGATCATTGTAATGTGTGCAATAATATGTTCTATTCTATATGATGTATAAGCATGAAATGCATATCCTAGTTTCTCATTATTATCTCTCATATTTAGTATTCTTGGGTTCTAACCTTTAGCATGAGGAAAATGGGATGTTATAATATGTGGACGAGTGCTATAAGAAGTCTAAATTCTTTGCAATGTACGAGCATATCTTACAACCTATTAGAGGACATATTTTCTACCCTATAGTTGACGATGAAGATGTAGTAAACCCCCCCAGTGAAAAGAGCCATGCTAGAAGGCCTAAAACAGCTAGAAGGAGAGGAGTACATGAGCCTACTAAGTTGAGAAATCCAAACAAATCAAATAGAAAGGCTCAAGTACAAAAATGTGGAAAATATGGCAATTTTGGTCACAATGCAAGAAAATGTAACAATCATTCATCAACTCAACCCATTCACCAATCTCAATAGGTATGACAAATTCTTTGTAGGTATTGGTTCATATATCTAATGATCATTTCTAACATTTTTTGTTTCATATTTACTAGGTCATTCTTGATGTCTCCTCATAACCTAAACAGGTTATTATAGCAAGTCAACAAAGCAATATTGTGAGTATATTTATCTCTTAAACCATTAATGATTTCTTTCAATATTGAATACTATTAAGATTGAATACTATTAACAACATGTTTATTTGTAGGTTGGTAGCTCTTCGCATAGTTGTAAACGGGAGTTTGGAGAAGTTGATCCACATTCATTCAAACTATCTTTCGAACTAAAAGGTCTGAGGTTCAAAGGAAAACTAGTATAACGTCTCAAAGGTTACAAACTAAAGCAATGAGGCGGTGATCATTAAGAAATCAACTAGTATCTGAACAACTTTCTTAGTCAAGTGCAAATGAGTGAAGTAATGTGGTTGACTTGCAAACTTTAAATTGATGTTGTCTATATATATGGACGGATAGATAGTATAACTTTTGTATATAAACGAATTGTGATGTAATCACTTTACTTATATTATCACTATTATATCTAATCACAATTGGGCATTTTGCTCCAATTTTTTATTCTGATATAATTTTTGTATTTAATTGTTTAATGAGGCTATATTACAACAACTTCATAAATAACAAAACAATAAACAAAAAATAGTGCAACATATAACGTTCAAAGGAGGAGTTTTCATTCTCGCAACTCAAGTTTAAAATAAATAGTACATTTTACATCTACTTGTCCAAAACAAACCATATTTTTAAATAATTAGAAAATCCCCTACAATAATCAGTATAAAAAATCTCAACTCATTTCTCTCTTTTGTCAGCAAAACAATGTCTTCTTTCATTAGTTTTATTTGCTCCTCAACTTTGAACGTCGAATGTAATTCAATTACGCTTCCTTCAACATCTTGCTTCAAACGATCTACTCTTTTCTTTAGGTTATGAATTACTTAAATAGCTCTGTTGGTAAATTTGTTATTGTACCACATAAAAAATTCACATTTTCCAACCTGAAAGATCATTAACAATTATTAGGCAAAAACATTCAACATATATATAAACAATTTTAACTTATCAATAAAAGTTAAGCTTACACGATATTTGAGGCATCCCTAAAATCTTCTTCCTGTTTTTTTTTTCACTTCATGAGGTTCTTAACGGAGCTCTTAAACTACAATAGCAGACCACATTATCGTTATTTGAATTTAATGTAGTGGTAGTTGAAAATATCACATCAATATCTTTGGATAGTTTCTGCAAGTTTATATGAGTACTCTTAATTCTTCTAATCAAAGGTCGAAATAATATGTCAACAATCTCAAATAACTCCATACACAAATCTTTTATAAACAAATCATTCATTTATGTCATATATATTCAAACAATGTGTTAGGAACATAGAAGGAAACATGAGAGATTTGTGTATGTTCTAATTAAAGGTCGAAACAATATGTCAACAATCTCAAATAACTCTATACACAAATCATTCATATATGTCATATATATTCAAACAATATGTTGGGAGTAAAAAGCATCAATTGCTTTCACCAAATTCATTAAAATTTGCTAGACCCAAAGATGGCTCCTACCTTTTTATGCTTGTTAGGAAAGGTGCTAGATAGTTTACTAAAAGACCACTATACACCTGTCACCAGCAGCCATGTTTAGACAGTTCATGGTTAGTCAACTGTATGTAACCATAGATAACTTGAGGCTACCTACTATTCAACACTGCACAAATTATTTGGTGTTTAGCTTCCTAATAATCTATGGTCTATTAGTTCCCTTACAAATGAACTTAATTGTAAAGCTGAATTATATCCTATGTATTTTACATTTCGGGAACTAAACATAGTGGAGATGATTGGCTATATTAGATTCCAAGATTGTTTGTATGTGTTACATAGGAGCAGTCAGGTATGGTATATACATGTTACATAGGAGTAGTCACTCACATTGCTATCTTGTAAGACTTAAGCCATGATAGTAGATTCAATGTCTGCTAACCAACAATTGATTCAAAATTGCTTAAATACCAAAGTTGTTTAAATATTGCAATTTCAATTTACTATTTTTTGATGCTTGTGGATTTTCCAAGCACAAAAGACATTCTTATCCTTTGAATGTCCTGAAATTCTACTAGGGTGATGCAGTACTAATAAAACACTAATAAAACAACGTAAAACAAGATAGTAGCAGATAACTAAGGTTTTAAGTTATGCATGTAAGTAAAGCAACAAAGTAAGATATTGCATATGCTACACAAGAAGGAGAAGTTAACTCTTAAAGATAAGAAGTTAACATTTGCAATCCTCTTTGTAATTATTAAGTGCAAGAAATGTGACAGTAAGGATTGTAACAAGTACGAAAACTGCTTCTAGATAATGTCATTTCATCTCCATAGACATATCATATGAGCAAGTTCGACCAGCCTTGCTAGTGATTAAGAAACTATTGCTTCTCATACACGATAAAAAGTTCTATTGTGACTCACAATGGAATGAGCTTTTGTTCTCACTCTCTTCTACTAAGTGAATCCTTTAATTGTCCATATGATTAAGCATTTATCACTGGACAAACCCAAATATAAGATAATGCAGGGAATATAAACAAAGAACAATAATTGATGATGATGCTTATAACAGCAGTTAACGTTAGGTACAACTTCAATGAATAATAGGAAAAACAAGAAGTAAAACATGAAAGGTAGATAGTGAAAAATGGTTAGTGTATTCGTCGACAATAAATGGAGACAGACCAGACAACATACAATATTAAAAAAGCAAAAAAACCACGATGAGGAAGATAATAGTGAACACAAACATACAGATTTAGGGGGACCATAGAAAACATAAAAGGCAGACAATAATAACCTACCACGATGAAATGTCATTTGAGGAAGAACATATAGTGAAGAAGATGGAAAATGCGTGAGATGAGGGACTTTATTGGAATAAAATGGGAGATTAGGGATTAGGGAAGAGGAAAATGGGATTCTGTCAGAAGAAGATAGGAGAATACAGAGAAGATTGTAGCATGGTGATGTCTATGAGTAAGAGGGATTAGGGATTTGGGATAAAGGAAGGAGACGCAACATTTTTGTCCAAAAATGCTGTGTTTAAGGGAGGAGGAGACGTAGTGTTTTTGGACCTAATATGGGACCTACAACCATGCGTACATCAGTAATGGAGGGTCCCACATCAAGGGAAATTAAAAAAAACATGTCAACATTTAACGTGCCACGTAAGCAGATGACTGACGGTGCCCTTACAATGTCAGTGTTCAAGGCCCAATCTGAACGGTTTCCAAACGTTGGGGTCTTATTTGTATGTATGATAAGCTTTACGATTCAATTTGAGCACTCTGAAATGTTAGGGTCTATTTTGTACATTCGCGAAAATATTAAGGGCTAATTAGCCCTTTTGGCCATCAAAATTAATAAAACAAATTAAAATCAACTTATTTATCAAGGATCATATCTATTTTATTAAACAATTCAAATCACAATTACAACCAAACTTATAATGAATCATCTTGATTAATATTATAAAAATTACCAAAATTGCTCCTATTAAGCAAATTTTAACAAAATTAATAAGAAATAGATAATTCCGTCCTGCCACTTAAGTTGTATATTATCCTTAATATACATAACGTGCAAGAATAGAGAAAAATAAAGATAAACAATGGCAATAAGTTACGAAGAACTGGTATTCCCTTAGAAATAAAAATCTTCAGCTTTGTCCAATGCCATTAATATATTTCCTAGAGCAATGAAATATAATTTTTACTTAAATGTTTAGGGGTGATAAGGCTTATGTAACCTATATAACTCCATTAAGTCTTACCTCATTAGATTTTGTTTTTCCATTAGAGGGGGCTCGTACTTGTTCTTTACAAGTAGAATAGTAATCATGACCTAATCATGAAAGAACACTAAAATAAACTTCAATCCATAGGTCTAAAACTGCTAAAAGAACTAAAACTATTTCTAAAGATCCGAACTAAAACTATTTCTAAAGATCCTAGTTACTAAATTAAACTAAAAACTAACTAAATCATTACGTTGCCTCCCAGAAAGTACTTCTATATAAGTCTTTTAATTGGACTTCTTCCTCATGCATTTACTTGTTATTAGGCTTATAAAGATTGTAGATATCTAATTTGTACTTATAGGAGTCACCTTTTAAGTACAACTTCAACCATTGTTTGTTAACTTTGAATGTGTCTTAGTCTTGATGCGTGATTTCTACAACCTTATAAGACAAGGCTTAGTTCATAATAAAGGTCCTTAACCATTTAGATTTAAGCATGCCTAAGAATAATCATAGTTAAGAATTATAAAGGAAGACCTAATCTCTTAATTGAAATTCGTTAGCATGCTTTATGTTTTGATCATGCCACTTTTTTACTTTTTCCTTATATATCCTCAAATTTTTGTACTCCATGTTTCACCACTCTTTAAGTTCATTGATTTGAAGTATACATTTCATTTTCCTAGTTTAAATTATAGTTAATAAATTTGATAGTATGAATTTCTTTTATGCTTAAGTTTTATTGGCAAGTAACAAGTCTTCCCATAAACTAGCCTATATGGTATGCTACCAACTATGGTTTTATAATCAATCTTATAGACTTATAGAGCATCATCTAATTTGATAGACCAATCTTTTCTAGAATGCTTCACAATCTTTTCTAGTATCCTTTCAAGTTCCCTATTAGTTGCTTTCACTTAGCTATTAGTTTGAATATGATATGAGGTAGTTATTTTATATGAAAAACCAAATCATTTAAGTAGTTTTTCAAATTGATGGTTACAAAAATGGGTGCGTTTATCACTAATTATAGCTCTAGGCATGCTAAATCATACAAACAACTTCTTTAAAAACTTAACAACTATCATATCATCATTAATAGGCACGACTTGAGCTCAGCTCATTTTAAGACATAATCAATTGCAACTAGGACATATTTGTTACTAAGGATATAGGAAACATATCTATGAAATTTATACTCCACACAGCAAATACTTTGTAAAATTTAATGCTAGATTAAGGCATTTTGTCCTTATAAGAGATATTGCTTGTCCATTAATAGTTATCGCAATACTTCATATACCTTTGTGACAATGTAGGCAATAAAAACTTGTTTTTAAAACCTTTATTATTTATATGATAGTGTCCTATAGCTGATCCTTTTTGTCAATGGTCAAAAATGTTAATCATCTCGAGGTGAGCTACACACTTCTTAATTATTTAACCTACATAAATATTAAACAAGTACATATCCTCCTATAGTTAATTCCTCAATTACAAAACAGAATCAATTCTTCTAATGATGAGTCATTATCTTTAACAAAACCTAACCTACTAAGTAGTTAGCATAGTCAATAAAACATAGGACATTAATGTTATTAACATTAAGAAAATAGAGCTACTCCTCAAGAAAGACATCATTGATGTCTTCTTTAACTAGTGTCTTCATATTATGATTCTTAAGATGATATAGATGGTCAAATACCAAATTCGCTATCCCTTTCTTATCTTTGATCTCAAAATCAAACTTTTAAAATAAGAAAACCCATTTAATAAGTTTTAGTTTAGCGTAATTTTTCTCAGAAGAAAAAAAAGAGCTAAATGGTTAGTATAAACAACTTTAGGCATAATAAGGTAAGATCTAAATTTATCAAATGTAAAAACTACAATAAGCAACTCCTTTTTAGTAATTGTATAATTCTTTTGTGCATCTGTCAAGTTTTTGCTCATATAAAATGCTTATCCTTATGATGTCTAAGCAATACACCAATTATAAAATCATTATCATTATACATTAGTCTAAAAGGCAAAGTTCATTTTAGTTCCACCATAATCGAGGGGTAAGTTAACTTTTCTTTTAAAATATTAAAAGCATTGAAGCACTCATCATTAAAATTAGAAAGTACATCTTTATCAAGGAATTGATAAAAGGTCTAGCTATCTTAGAAAATTCCTTGATGAATCTCCTATACTAGACATTTTGTGACCTCAAGAAAGACATTTTGCACCATAAAATGGATTTTCTCATAATTAAGCACTAAGTTAATTCCCCCACACCATTTAAATAGTCTTTCTAATTTATGTAAAAATAAGTAAAAGAAATTGTCAAAAATAGAAAAAATCATTCATAGATACCCCCATTATGTCCCTAACTAACTGTACTGAAAAGTAACAGGTGCATTACAAAAACCAAAAGGCATCTCTAGATAAGCAAATAGATTGAATGGTTATGTGAATGTTATCTTCTTTTAATCCACTAAAGCTATGGGAATCTATAAATAACTTGATAATCCATCCAAGAAAAAATAGTACATGTGCCTTTATAATCATTCTAGAATTTAATCAATAAAGGGAAGTGGAAAGTGGTCCTTCAGTGTAACATCATTCAACTTTTGATAGTTGATGTACACCTTCTAGTATTTGATAGTTCTTATGAGAATTAAATCATTCTTTTCATTTAGTACCACAGTCATCCTTCTTTCTTTTGTACTATTTATATAAGACTCGGCCAAGAACTTTTAGAAATAGGGTAACTAACTCTTACATTAAGTAGTTTAATTACCTCAGCTTTTATGAAATCTTTCATATTTAAATTAAGTTTCCTTTGGGGTTGCACTACTTAAAATCTTATTCAAATAATATTTTATGAGTACAAAAAGTGGGGTTGATCGTCTTCATAATTCTATGTAACCATCTTTTTATACTTCTTTGAGCAACTTCTGTTTTTGGTCATAGTTCAAATTTGTTGGAATTATCACAGATAAAATTTCAAGTTCAGTTATAAAAGTGTATTCTAAATGCTCTAGTAATACTTTTAGCTCCAACTCTGGTGGTTCTTCAATTGAGGGCTTTAATATACTTTTCTTCAATCTTTTGATCTCCTTGAAGTTATTCATCACTAACATAGGCTTACTATTCTTTAGGGATTCCACATTCTCCATAGAATGAGGATATACCTCTTCTTATTTGATACAACCTCCCAATGGATATTGTGTGACAATTTCTTGTATAATATAAGATGTTTCAATATTAATCACATCCAATGTGGAATTAAAATATCATCTTTATTAAGGGTGTGCTTCATGGCTTTAGATATCCTAAAAATCACATCCTCAATATCTATTATTGGGATTAGTTTCTCGTCATATACATCAATAATAGCCTTAGCGGTAGTTAGGGAAGTTGTCTTAAGATCAGAGGAGCCTCTATTCATCCTCTATGTCCAAAATAACAAAATAAATAGGAAATATAAAATTTTCAATCTTCACTAACTCATCCTCTATAACACCCCTGAAATACTTAATCACTATTTGCTAATTAGATGCTCATATTAATAGGTTTTAGTTCATCCAATCCTAATTATTTAAACATGTTATAAGGCATTGATGAATGTTATATCCTAAATTTAGTAATTCCTTATTGATTGACAAGTTACCAACATTATGAAGAATAGTGAAACTCTGTAGATCTTTTATCTTCTAAGGTAGCTTGTTTTATAAAATGGTATACTAGTTCCTACTTAGACTAATTATCGAAACCTACTTAAGTTTCTTCTTGTTAGAAAGGAGATCTTTTAGGCATTTAAAATATTGTAACATCTGCAACAGAGTTTTACCAAAAGGGAAGCTAATATGAAATTGTTTAAATATTTTTAAAAACTTACTAAACTAATCTTTTCAATATTTTTCAAGGTTTCTCATATACAAAATGGTTATTTTATACTCTAAAAAAGCTTTCTTCTTTAAATCCCCCTTTTCCTTATCCTTCATTTCTTTCATAACATCTTTGACCTATGTTTCCTTTTCTTCAACTATTAGCTCCTTTTAACTCCTCAAAATTACTGCATTTACTTGTTCTCTTAGGTTTGGCTTAATATTGCTAGGAAAAGTATATGGCTACTTTTGGAGATAGGTTTAACAACTTATTCAATCTAAATTTCCAATTTGTAGCTGAAGGCTTTTTTATTTTAGAAATGAGTCTCAAATGTGGTACACATTTTCTACATAAGCTCCTCAAGGTTTGGCTTCCTTTATTATTATTGTTGGTATTGAAATTCAAATGGAGGCATTTGTCTTTGTTTTCTTTGATTACTTTATAGTAAGTTTAGATGATTCCTTTATCCTCAAATGTCAATGTTAATATTGAAGTTATTTTACTAACTCCCTAGAAATTAGTTTATTTTATTAGTTGTACCATATTATAAGGAGCCTAAAATTTCTAATTAGGGTATCCCTCACTATAAATGTCACAAATTATATTGGTTGAGCTACCAAACTCAAGTCACTGATTTTCTTACTTAGTGCTCACTTAGTGCTTCCAACTTCACCTTTAATGTTGCTACTATATCAATATTATAGATACCACCTACCTTTGACTTTGATCAAAGATTTTTTACTAATAAATTTTCAGAGATATATTTTTTATTAGGTCTTAGAATCCCAAATCTAGATAGGGGTATTGTCACTTTCTTAATAACTCCTTCCATATCTCCCAAGTGTCATACAAGGTCTCACTCTCTAATTTTTTTCAGTCAGATTATTCCAGGTTGTGATGGACTTGGGTGGAAATGAATTCAATTATGATATAACCTAATCCCTCAACTTGAAAGGGAATAACATTAATTAAATAAAATCCCCTAAATATCGTTAAGCTTGAATATATCGCAGATCTCCAAAAAAATGCAATATGTATGTTTTGATCCTTATATGCCAACCTATCAAACATTTTGAGATATTGAACCATTCAAATCATGTTAGGCTTTGTCTCAAAGTTATTATCCTCCACTCTCAGCTTAATAATGTAATAATTTTCCCTATTGAATGATAATCTTAGCATATTCTGTCATAGTTTGATGTCCCTTATGCCTTGATATTTATAATAGTTATGACCTCAGTACTTCAAATTTCTTTGGTTTCTTTCCCTCAAGTTCTGAACTAGAGCCTTTTCAATCTTTGGGTTTAAATCTAGTAGTATTATGAGACTAATCATAGTTATAAACTAAAAAACCTAAACCTAAAATTTAGCATCAGACACAAGATTAAGACAATGAATTCTATAAATAAATAAATATAAAAAGAAACAAACTAAAAATGAGTAAATTAATAAAAAAAAGCTTTCTTAAAATTCTAGTCCCTGAAAATGGATCAAAAATTTTTATATGATATTTATATGAAAACACAAAACAATACTGAAAGAAATCACTAGGCAAGTGCACTATCATTCTTATAGGATAGCTTATATGATTACGACTATCTATCCAATGAGGACTATAACTACGAGTATTGACCATCTTTCTATTATTTAATCTAAAAAAATAAATGTTGGATTTAAAAGGAAAATAAACTAAACTAACGTAAAATGTTATAGCTTCATCTATATAATTTCTCTAAAGTGTATGATATTGTCATTCTTTAATACTGAAATGTTTATAAAAATGTTTATTTTCCTAGTGCATGAATTTTACTTCACCTATTGGTCCTTTATACAATCCTTAAGATTGAAGCTATGGTGGCCACTCACAAATCCAACATTAAGAATTAAAAAAGACCAATCAAATAATCAAATCATGTGTATATAATTGAATAATCTATATAAGCTACATCCCTAACTCTAACTAGGGTTTATAGCTCTTGATGCTTATAGAATGTATTAGAAAATAGAATCTAACTCTGCACAACTATTTATAGTAGCGGTGAGTAGAGATCGTATCCACAGGGAGTGTTTATGTAGCTTTTTCAATGAAAGAATTGATGTTTAGGATATAAAAGGGGGTTTTGATTGGATGCAATTAAGAAACAAAATAAAATTAAACTAATGAAAGTAAATCAAATTAAGTAGCAATAAAAGTAGAAAATTGATGAATGATTTTGGAATCCAATTTTTGGTTCAATCTCAGCCTACACACAAATAAACACAATTCATTGCATTATTTTTTCACACCTCTCTTAGAAACTATTTATCGTAGATTAATAAGTTTTGTTAACTCTAGTTTTCCCTTATATTGGGTTTAATCAAAATAAGCTCTTTAACTAAACCTAGTTATCAAAAAACCTAACCATTAGTTGTCATAAATGAATCCAAAACAAAACTATTACATATTGTCTTTGAGATTCTAGCAATGGATTTATATGAAAACAATCTAATAGAAGCAACAAAATCATCCTTACATCAATACCCAAATCAATAAGCAAGAATAACATAAACAATCCCTAGAGAGAGAAAGACTCAACAATACACAATGACGATATGCTCAAATGTGATCCTCTGCGTCAATTTTACCTTCAAACCAAAAGAAGGAAGATTAGCCCTCCATAGATCCCAAAGAAGTAAGGTTTTTGTCAATCTCGTGCTCTAAAAACAATTCACCCTAATCCATCTCGTTCTTGTTTCACAAAGATAAATGAGTTTGAACATCAAGAAGATGACTTAAAGAATGTGCTTTTCACTCATTTTAGTTGTCAAACATCCAAATTGTACCTAAAACCAAATATGAACCAAAATGAGTTTCTTAAACATTTCATAGCATCAATTACTAAGTGTTAAGGAGTAAATATATAATCAATTAAGCACATATCAGTAGCCACAAAACGTAAATATATAAATCTTAACATAGAAGAAAAGAATAAGAGAAGATATATAAGCTCCTCCAATCCTTGCTTTAAATCTTCCTCCAATGCACAAGAAAACAAAAAGTCTCCAAAAGTCTTTTAGAAGAATGATAAAAATGCTAAATCTTTATTAAAAGATACCCAAGTTACATTTAGTACAAATATTTATAAATAGGGTTACAAAATAGAGTTATGGAAGGTTTGAACTTGTGAAATAAAATATCCTCATAAATCGTATCCAAGAATTGATGTCGGACTAGAACTAACATTAGTGTCAATTTTGTTATAGAACTTTTACTTTTTGTGAATCCAGATATAACTGACACCTGATTGCAGGTTTACATATGCTAAGTTTTACTATTTTAACCTCGATAATACCACAAGTGCATGGGTAGTTCGCGTAGTACATAAGGTATCAATCTTACGACGAGGGTTAACCTAGTCCTAAAATCTAAGGTCGAAACTAAATCGCAACAATCTAAAATAAACAATCAATGTAAAAAATTAATCAATCAACAATCAATTATGAGAATTAAATTTTGGAAATAATAAACAAAATAGCAAATCACACAACCAAATCAAGAATTAACCTAGGAACTACTAATTGAGAGAAGGGGGGGGGGTTTAATCCGAAAATAATGAAAATCTAATAAATTATGCAATTACCGAATTATTGGGTGACGGTCCTAAGTTAGATTAATCTCTCTCGAGTTATAATCTTTAAACCCTAATTTAAATTATGGAATTGTGATCTCTTAACTCACAATTGACTCAAAACCTAAGTTAGTTCTAAAATTGTCTAATAACCTACAGGAAACCTATGCTCGATCTCTCGTTACACGATTTCACCAATTTGATTCAATTCTTATCTATCAAATTACCTAACTCTCGTTAGCCTAATTAAATGATATTCACTCGGCTCACCCTCTCAATTTATTACCGAATTATTAAGAACAAATATTGAATCACAAATAACTCAAATAAAACACAATAAGTCAAACTTTATTAATCTCAAGAATCAAAATCCTAAAGGTGAGTTTAGACAAAAATCAAAATTCAATAAAACCTATTCTCTACAATTATCTTAATTTCATACATCAATAAAACTGAAATAAATTGGAAAATATGCTCGTAACGGATCAATGGAAGCAGCGACGATGAGAAACCACATGTTCTAGGAAGTACTTTACGTCAAGCTTCATCTCCGTGTCTCTCTTCCTTCGTCTCCTACCTTAAATCACTCAATAGCTCTCTACAGTTTTTGAATTTTGGCTAATGTGAGTGGGATAGAAATGGTCTAAAAAACCTTGTGAAATTTGAGTTTTAGTATCAGTCCGACGCAGGCCACGATCGTGGCCCTACCTGTCACGATCGTGGCCAGCTCCTAATCCTTTCTATCGTGATTGTGGCCCAAAGTGCATGATCATGGCTTGGCACGTAGCTCTTTGTCACGATTGTGGCCCAAAGTGCATGATTGTGACTTGGGTCCTATTAACTCGTCTCTTTCTGTCACGATCATGGCCTGTTATGACACGATCGTGGGCCATGTTTTTAGCCTGAAACTCTTCAAAACTTCTCCGTTCTTCGTCGTTTACCCTGAAACACTAACAAACACATCAAGGTACCTCAAAAATATAACATTTAAGCTCAAAGACTCGTACTAACTCCTAAAAACAATTAAACACATAAATTAACACAATTGAAACCTAAATACACACTAAACACTTAAATTAACACTAAATACCTAACAAATTGAACCCTAAAATATCATGCAAATCACAAATATCAACATCTCCATGCAAACATTTGCTTGTTCTCAAGCAAACAAAACAACAAATACACAACACACAATGCAATAACGAAGCTATGGCTTCGACTTCATGAAATAAATTTAATCTTAAATACAATCATACAAGCTATATCTATTCATTAACATTGAAATTCTATGTCTTGGGACTTTGAACTAAATATACAATTTAATCGAGATCTAAGTGTTAATTTATTTACCCTTTTCAATTATACACACAAATTAATAATTCTTTGGTCCTTCAGACTCTGTAACTATTCCTAAGTATATTTTCATGAAAAATCAAACTTATTACAAGTCCGGTAGGTTTATTAAGGAAACACTTTTTTTAATTCTTAAACATAGGATTAGTCTTTTTACGCGGAGGCAAACATTGGTAATGAATGTCGATCTGGTTATTCAACTAAGTCATGTTTTTATTAAACCGCTTGGTTAAAATGTCATTATAGATTTTTGATACGAAGGCACACATTTATGATGCGTGTCGATCCAGTTACTTGGCTATATCACGTTTTCAACTGGCTGCTAGCTCTATTCATAACTAGAAGGTCAGCGGAATAATGATTTGTTTAATAAATTATTTATTTATTTATTACCAACCTTGTTGTTTAAGCTACTCATTTTCATGAAAAAATACTAGGTAAGCTACTTAAGTTAAAAGGCCTCAAATTATGAATGAATGTGACAACCTATAGGGTGCTAAATTTACACTAAATCCTAATTAAGCTGTATATTTATCCAAAGACTCCTTATTCACTAATTTTGTGAGCTAATTATTATTTACAACCTAATAGACCATGTTCAAAATTAAATAAATTTCACTCCATCTAAGCCATTGACACATTCATATAGTTCACACAATGTAACCTAATAACTATCATACAATATGCAAAATTCACATTTAAAAGAAAAACACATAACCCCTCCCCATACTTGAACAACACATTGTCCTCAATGTGAGAAGGAAACAAGCATCACATAAAATAAAAGAAAAGGAAAGAATTTAAAATAGACAGAAAGAAAAATAAATTAAAATAAAAATCAACATAAATATTAGAGCTGAAGGCTAATTTGAAAAAGAAAAATAAATGGGTTAGACATAAATCCTATGGAGATGGAGGTGGTGATGGTGTCGAAGGCGGAAATTGAACGCCTTGAGACTTGAAATACTGATGAATCCGTCGGATATCTTAGCTTTGGCATCGTTGTGTCCGCTCCATTTCTGCAAGTGTCTTGTTGGTTTTGGAGATTGCATCCAAAACGTTCCTCTAACCTGGCTCTTCATCTTCTTCTTCCTCAGATTCTTCATTGGTGCATTCCTTTCGTGCCTGCCTATGTGGGGCTGAGCTTGAGCTCGCCTGACTGGTCCTAATCCTAGCATGTTTCTTCTCGCTGATTTTCCTTAATTCCATGTTATGATGTAGGATTTCAGCCCTCCGTAAGTGGTGATGATGTAGGAAGTCAGGAGGTGGACTATTAACCCTCTCTGTTCCATGTCAAAATGTTCTGCAACGGTAGATACTATATATCCCATTCTTGGATTGTTTCTCCTCTTACACAGAGTTGCAACAATGGAAGTTAGCATATATGTAGATGTGCATACTGGAATACTGTGGTCCATGCACCACAATATAAAAAGTTCCTTTGTGGAACACTTGTTGGTTTTGGTTTTATCGAAAACTAGCTGACAAATAAATTTGTGCAGCAACAAGTGCTCATGGGACCTTATAATGTTGTTATGAGCATTCTTGGCATGAAATTGCTCAATTCTAGTAAGCTCATTCTAGTATTGAGAAGGAGGAAACTCTTCATGATGATTAATGATGGAGGATTCGGGGAATCCACACATCTCGTAAATGATTTCTACATTTAATTCTTAGGCTCTTCCTCCCAACCTAAACCATAATTCATTGGGGTTCCTAGGGTCATAACTCAGTGAAGTGAAAAATTCCAGTTTGAGCTCCTGATAAACAGGAAATTGAAATCGTATGGATTGGGCCCACTGGATCCTCTCAGCTAGGTTTTCTAATCGCTCATGTAACTCTAGCCTATCAAGTGTGTCAAAATCAAAGTATTTTGGAACTATAATTTTTCTAGCATGAAGGGATCAAAAACGAGTACCTTCCTCCTTAATATAGATGGGAAAGGGCGCGCCAAAGTCTGCTACACGGTTTCTTCATCCACGTCCCGCAACTCGCTATCGTCTAAATGGTTCTTGTAGGGTTAATTGTTTAATGCATGGCATAATTGGGTAGAAATTTGGAAGAAATTGGAGGTTGAAAAATTCTAGAGAGATGTAAGAGTGTTTTGATGCTTAAATTCTAGAGAGATAAAGTGAAAATGGAAATGAAAGTAAAAGTGAAGTTAGAACTGAATATATAGGTGGTAAAAGGGTAAATTGGTAAAAATTCTTTTAAAGATTTGCGGCCTCCCTCTTTCTGCGTGGCTTGCGGCTTACCACCACTTCTTAAATTTCTTTTTTGTTCTTTTTCCAATCTTTGCACTTTAACTTCTAAAGTCTTTTATGGCCCTTTTCACCTCTCTTTTCATGCTTGATATATCATCCACATATTTTCGAAATCCTATTCCTTTCTCGAATTTATCAAATAACAAAACTAATCCTAACTACAGAATTTTAAACAATTTAACAAAATTAAACAATAGAAACTAATATTTTTTCCCATGGGTTGCCTCCCATATAACGCTTCTTTTATCATCAGTAGCTCGACTCTCTTTTAAGCTCACGGTAATTAGAACGAATGGTGTGATGGTAGCGCTGTCATTAATCTCAAAGTTTGAACTTGAGCTACCCTGCTACAATCCACACCTTCCTTGCAATTCCCTTTCCCTTGCCTTCTTTGTCGCAAGCGCTTCTTCCTGAAAGCATTCCTAAGATTCTCTATATTCTCCCATCCTCCTCGAGGTTTGGGTTCCTTGATATCCACTGGAGGTGAGAGAGATTCGTACTCTCTTGTAGATACTTTGAAGTTCAATTTCTCCTTTCCTATTTGCATAGTTAATTCACCCATCAACATCAATGATTGAATGCACAGTGGCCAAGAACAGTCTTCCCAGAACTATCAGGGTATCCATATCTTCGCTAATGTCCAATATGTAAAAGTTTGTGGGAAGGGTATATTTATAAACCTTTACTAGCACATCCTTTGTAATCCCCATCGATTTATGCATTGTTCTATTGGCCGTCTTTGCTAGAAACTTGGTAGGTACTAACTCTCTTAACCCCATTTCAGACTGAAGGTGTAGGGCATCATGTTTATACTCACCCCCAAATCCACGAATGCCCTATCTGTGATGATTCTATTGATGCTGCAGGGCATGAAAAAGTCCCTGGGTCTTCCTTCTTTTCTGCAATATTGAGGTCGTCTTCCAATTGTCACTCATTGACCTTCTTTTTGACAGATTCCTGTAATTTGAGCTTCGTCTGTAATTTTTCTGTCATTTCCTTGATCTTGTTTTGCTTAATCTCCAGTAATTTTTCTGTTTCCCTTTTTGCATATAACTATCACCGTTGCATAATAGGGAACAGAAATACACATCAAATTGCCTTAAGTGACTCAATCACAGGCTCACTTGGAAAGTCTTCTCTATTTGCTTGACTTTCTCCTTCATATTCTCCTCCCTTTACCTTCTCAGGTTCCTCCTCCTGGGTTTTTCTAATGACCATGATACATTACTTTGGATTAGACTCAGGGTTGCTTGGAAGAGTTCCAGCATTTTAAGTAGACATTGCCTCCGCTAATTACCCCACTTAGACTTCTAGATTGTGTTTGGATAAGGCATAGTTCTTTGTATCTTGCTCGAATTTTCTCTCGATCCTCCTATGTGCTTCCTCCATGCCTCCAATCTTATCTAAAATCTTATCCAATTTTGATTCCATCGAGCTTGTTTTATCTTGCTGAAAGCCCGATTGTCCGTAAAGCCTAAACTGTCCTCCATTGTTGTTTGACCAGGAGAAGCTAGGGTGGTTCTTCCACTTGGGTTGTAATTGTTGGAGAAGGGATTATTACCTCCTCCTCGTCTATATTGTGCCCCTATATAATTCACTTGCTCTTGATTGTGTTCTTTCATTAGGTAACACTTCACACTATACTGGTTTATCTGATCACAGAGCTCACACTTCGATTATGCGGCCTTTACCTGAGCTGAGGATGATGCCTTCATATTGTTCAGTTGTCACATCAAGTTGTCGATATTTGCTTGCATCTCTGTCATCTGATCGACCGTGATAATTCGCTTCTGCTTTCTAAAAGTAGTAGGTTGCCTTCCTCTCTCATTCGTCTATAGGCAGCTGTTGCTTGCCATGTCCTCAATCAGGTCCTCTACCTCATCAACAAATTTTCGCATCAAGGATCCTCCTGGAGCTGCGTCAATCGTGCCTCTTGTCTGTGGGTTAACACCATTGTAAAAAGTTTGCAAAAGGAATTCCTTAGGTAAGGTATGGTGTGGGCACTTCCTTTGTAGGTCCTTATATCTTTCCCACGCTTTATAGATGCACACCCCGTCACCTTGTTGGAAATTAGTGATTTCCTTTATAATGTTTGTTGTCTTAATCAGCAGGAAGTACTTGTCTAGGAAGGCATGCACAAGTTGATCCTATATCATGATGTTGGCTGGGCTCAGTGAATGATACCAAGTCTTCGCTCTATCTCTAATTATAAAGGGGAACAACCTAATTCTAACCGCATCCTCCGACATCTAATGATACCGGAAGGTATCACAGATCTTGAGGAAGTTAATGATGTGTGCATTGGGATCCTCGTTCACCAATCCATAGAATTGTATGTTCTGTTAAAGCATATTAAGGAGGGCTGGTTTTATCTCAAACTAGAATGCTTAAACCGATGGCCTAACCACTCCTTGGTTTGACCGGTTAAACCCTGGCCTCATGAATTTCATCAGGGTTCTCTGTTGCTGTCCTTGGTTCGCTTCCTGATTCATATTCTGTTGAAATTCCTTGGCCATTGATGATTTTCCTATCTCTTCTTCTTCTTCTTCTCGTTGAGCTTTCCTAAGGGTTTGTTCTAATCTTGTAATATCTAAATTTAACGTCTTCGCTGTATGATTCAAACCTCTCGTGACTCTTGTTTTCATGCAAGAGCACGATTCTAAAATGAAAGAAAAAAAACAAAAATTAAAAACCAATCTAACCCCTTATACTATAGAACTAAACTATCGCTTCCTCGGTAATGACGCCAAAAACTTGATCGTAGGTTTATGTATGCTAAGTTATACTATTTAAACCTCGATAATACTGCAAGTGCACGGGTCATTTGTGTAGTACCTAAGGTATCGATCCTATAAGGAGGGTAATCTAGTCCTAAAATCTAAGGTCGGAACTAAATCGCAACAACCTAAAATAAATAATCAATGCAGAAAATTAATCAATCAACAATCAATTATGAGAATTAAAATTTGAAAATAATAGACAAAATAGCAAATCACACGACCAAATCAAGAATTAACCTAGGAACTACCACTTGAGAGAAAGGGGGTTTTAATCCAAAATTAATGAAAATCTAATCAATTATGCAATTACCGAATTATTGGGTCCAGACGGTCCTAGGGTGGATTACTCTCTCTCGAGTTATAATCTTTAAACCCTAATTAATAATCCCTAATTTAAATTATGGAATTGTGATTTGCCGACTCACAATTGACCCAAAACCTAAATTAGTTCTAAAATTGTCTAATAACCTACCAGAAACCTATGCTCGATCTCTCGTTACACAATTTCACCGGTTTGATTCAATTCTTATCTATTAAATTACCTAACTCTCGTTAGCCCAATTTGATGATACTCACTTGGCTCACCCACTCACTTTATTGCTGAATTATTAATAACAGATATTGAATCACAAATAACTTAAATAAAGCACAATAGATCAAACTTTATTAGTATCAAGAACCAAAATCCAGAAAGTGAGTTTAGACAAAAATCGACATTCAACAAAACCTATTCTTGACAATTATCTCAATTTCATACATTAATAAAACTGAAATAAATTGGAAAATACACTCGAAACAGAACAATGGAGGCAGCGACAGTGGGAAACCACCTATTTCAGGAAGTACTTTGCGTCAAGCTTTGTCTCCGTGTCTCTCTTCCTTCGTCTCCTTCCTCAAATCACTCAATAGCTCTCTAGGGTTTCTGAATTTTGGCTGATGCGAAAGCTCTGCCAAGGCTACTTCATCTGTCTTGTAATGTTCTATTTTATATCTTGGAAGCACTAGGGTTAATTTGGGGTCAAAATGGTCCAAAAAATCTCACAAAATTTGAGTTTTAGTATCAACCCAACGCTGGCCACGATCATGGCCAGCACGTAACCCTTTCTGTCACGATCATGGCCCAAAGTGCACGATTGTGGCTTGGGTTCTATCAAGTCGTCTCTTTCTGTCATGATCGTGGCCTATTGTGCCATAATCGTGAGCCATTTTTTTGGCACAAAACTTTTTGAAACTTCTCCATTCTTTGCCGTTTATCCTGAAACACTAACAAACACATCAAGGTACCTAAAAAATATAACATTTAAGCTCAAAGACTTATACTAACCCATAAATACAATTAAACATATAAATTAACACAATTGAAACCTAAATATACACTAAACACTCAAATTAACACTAAATACCTAACAAATTGTAAAATACCATGCAAATCACAACTATCAACGCCTGACACCAAATTGAAATTAGTTCTAATTTTTATTATTTTTCTTCATAAAATCAAGATGAGGTTAACAATGGTCTAGGATTAACCTCGATGATGGTCTTATTCTACTTCACCTTCAAGAAAGATACATAACTTTATACATGTAAGTATGGCACCTATTGTATTTTGTTCCACCAACTTTTCCACTTCTCGATATCTTCAAGTTAAAATTGACTTCCTGTGTATTCTATAAAGTTTTTTTCATCTTCGTATCTTTCAAACTACTCTAAAATATCCTGAGTTGGATACTAGTGGAGAAAATTGCACTAAATTTTGTGTTATCTACTCAAATTCATCATCTACAAGTACGGATGGAAAATATGGCCCAACCAGATTTTGGATTAGGTTGGCCGATCTAAGGTCCGTGCTAGGGTTGGACTGTCCCGACCTATCCCCCTACTAGGCCCAGCCTGTGGTCCATTGGGAAGGCACAAAACAACATCGTTTTGTCAAAAATGACATTGTTTTGTTAAATTTTTTATTAAAAAATGAGGTTAGGCCAGCTCGCTGGTGGCCCATCGGGCCATGGTCCAGGCTGGGCAACCTGTGAGTCGGGCTTCCCTGGGCCTGGCCCGACCCATTGCCATTCCTACCCACAAGATAATAAACTAAACATAGAAAAATATAATCAATATAAAACATATTATAAAAGTTTCAAATATTGAGTAAATTAACCCAAAATAATATGTAAAATATAGACCTATCAAATTTTCCTACACTTAACTCATTACTTATCCTTAAGCAAATATATCCTAACCACTAAGTTGGACTAAAATAAAGAAAAAATTAATTCCACTTTTGTAGGTGTACAATGACATTTACCATATATCATAAGCCTTTAAACCCTTAGGTGTCTCAATTGGAGGAGTTATAATCTATTAATGGTTTGCTTGAATATTTCCCACAAACACTAACCTACACCTATTAGTTACATTGAAAATTAAAAATATAACATAGAAATTCAAGTCTCAAAATAATTGTAGAACTTAGACACATAATACTTCATAAGTAAATCACTATACAAACAAAACAAAGTAAAACTATTTCACTTTGATCATCAAGTTTAAATACCATAAATTGACATATCCTCAAACGATACCAGTTATTCACACAAGTGCTTAAATTTAGGTCAGGCACTCTTATAATCTTCTATTGAAACTAAACTTACCATAAGTTTGAAAGTCATCTAATCTCTACTATTAAAATAGATATGTATAAGTAAAATTCAAAAGGAATTAATTGGTATGTAAAGGATCCAAAAGGGTTAATTACGGAAACAAGATAGGAAAAATAAAAATATTCATAGCTAGTAGAACAATAACAAATAAAATTATAGAAACACATATCCTCATTCCACTAACTCCTTATATTTTTGCTCTTATCCTTTTTCTTATAGACTTTCCATTATTAGAATCCATGCCAATTAATTTCCATCATTTTATTTTCCATTTCTTCTTTTTTCTTTTTTCTTTTTTCTTATGTCTTCTTTCTTCTTTTTTCTTCTTTTTCCTTTTTATATTGGCAAGAGATTCTTCTTTTTACATTGCCACTTTCAAATACTTTACAGATTCCTCTAAACTTACTTTACTAATCACGAAGTAGGGAGTATATACTTGTTTTTCTTTTAGGATCAAGTTTCTTTAGGAAAGGGTTACCAAGAAAAAACTTAACATTTCAATGTAGGCTCAAAAGGGTTCACAATTGAATTAATGTATAGAAATATAAGTAATTTGGCTCAAACTCAAATCTTAGGTGCCTTTATCATCTTAATGCCTCATAAATATTCATGTAATCTAAACAAAGATGAAACTAAAGTTCTATAAATTAAAAATCAAAGTAGATATCCACCATAAGAAGCCAAAGAATATGTATGAAGACTTAAGTTCCTTACTAGATCACTCAAGTTAAATCAAAGAAAAATCACTTAGCAAGTTCAATTTCCTAACATTCAAAAAGTCAAAATTTGCATGACATTAACTTAATTATAATATGCATACAATTTTCATAACCAATATTCATATGGAATAACGCATAACTTATACTATCAATATAAAGATACTAATAAGAACTTATAAACACAACCTATAAACAAACTATAAACAATAAATTTTTTTAAAATTAATGTAATAAGATAAATCTAAATCTCCCCACTCTTAAAAATTTATTTTCCTTAATAGTGTGCGTCAAGAGTCCCCTTTAAAACCCTATATGCCACCAATCCCACACCTTTATAAGCTAAAGAAGAAGATAAATGAAGACAATTTCAAGAATTTGTTAAAATTTTTAAGAAATTGAATATTAATATACCCTTCACTGTAGCATTAACTTATATAAGGTCCTATGTGAAGTTTTTGAATGAGATCATCTCCAGAAAAAATTAGAGGATTATGCTACAATGTGATTAATTAAGGAGTGTAGTGTAATCCTGGATAATAAGTTACCTCTAAAGTTGAAGGATATAGGGAGGTTTACTATTCCTTGTCAATTTGGTGCTTTTGTTGCTATTAAGTGTTTATATGATTTAGGTGTAAGTATTAATCATACCTTTATCTATTTTCAAGAATTTAGGAATAGGAGGGCATAAGATGCCAAATGTATCACTCTAGTTAGTAGATCAATCCATCAAGTATCCAGTTTAGGTTATGGAAGGCTTATTTTTGAAAGTAGGGAATTTTATTTTTCTCGTCAACTTTTGAGTGATGGAAATAAAGTATGACATTAAAGTCCCCATTATCTTAGAGACAAAATTTTTAAGTATTAATGTGAATGAGGGAACGTAAAGTTCCATATATATAAGACATTAAAAAGACCTCATTTTTAGGCTAAACAATATAAACCTTAGTATATATGACATTACTAAAGTATTTGCAATGATTATGTGAAAACATATAAAGGTTTAAAACCTAAAGAAAAGGAGGAGGAAAGTAACCTTAGTAATGGTGGTTTTAGGTTAGAAGGAGAATCTAAAATTTTAACTTCTACTAAAGAAGGACTTAATCTTAAGTTGTGTAATTTGCCTCCTTATTAGTGTTATAAATATTTAAGAGATAATAAAACATATAGCAATTCCTCTTCTCCTTTGTGTTTTATGTAGGAAGTGAATTAGACAAATTCAAATAAAGAACCTCGATAAGTAGACAACTTAAACGGAGGTTCAACTATAAGACTCATAAAGAAGAACTTATTAGGAGGCAACTAAATTTATTACCCTTAATTTTTTTACTTTCTAAGTTTTTTATTCTTACTAATGGTTAGTTCAATTTCTTTTGTATGTAGTTGTGTGATTAAATTTTATGGATTTTACCATACCAACTATGCATGGAATTGGGAAAGATTTCTCTACCTTGTTTATTTATCATACATTCTTATTATCTTATTTATTAGATATTAATGATAATGTCATGTTTAAGTGCAAAAGTTAAACTCATGAGAATATAAGTTTTAGTGTTTATGTTTTATATGTTTTACATTAAAAATTTTAGTTTATTTTAGGTTGTGTGATCAGGTTCTTGTTAGTTACTTTATATTGATGGTATAATTTTGTGCATGATTCTATATTGAGATTGATTGGAAAATTAGATGTATAACATGATTAAGTGAATACTTTGCAAAATTATACACATTATTATCCATCTATATAATTTCCTTTGCATGCTTCGAAATAAAATGATTCCAGACAGAGCTGGACTTGGATTTTAGAGTGGATTTTTACACATAATGGTTCCACGCAGAGCTAGACTTAGATTAATTGTGGAGTGTTTCTATTTCTCCTACTCCTAGATGGCGATTTCCTACTACTGTTCATCATAGTTTACACTGGTCTTCTTATTACTAGCCTGCAATCCTTCCTAAGCTTCTTCACTTCCTGAACCCTACTACTCACTCTTTACTGTTCTGGACTCACCTCTTTCTATACTTCCTGACTCTTACCACTCACTCTTTACTCCTTTGGACGCACACCTTGCTTCAAGACTCACCCTATAATTACTTTTTCCACCTATATGGTCCTTTCACATTCCCAACTAGCCAACTCTCTTCAGTGTTCTTCTCTTTTCCCATCTCTCAACCTGTTAATCTCTCTGCATTCTCTACTACTCCCTTTCCTCGCTTTACCTAATAGACAATAACCACCTCTATGGACCATAAATCTTTCCCCCCTTTAGTTTCAAACTCCCCTAACATCTCACCTACCCCTATTCCTTCTGCTTCAAGATCCTTAGGAAGCCCACCTTCCCCATACCTACTGCCTCACCTCCCCACAATTCCCTCTTTACTTCGAACATTAACATTCACCTTGGAAACCCCTGGGTATAGGTCGTAGGTGAAGCTTTAACTGAGGTGAACCTTAATTATTTCCCACTATTAGTCTCATCTGATAGTATGATCGTGTCCTCTCTACTAGAGATGCTCAGAGTAGGGGCCTCAAAATGGAGCCTAATTTTGGCTAGATGTTTCATCAACAAAAGAGTAACTTACCCGATAATGAAGTAATGGATGATGACCAATTGGAAAAATCTTGGTTTATAAAGTGCTCATCAATAACAATGGTTTTTTTATCTTCAATATCTTTAGCTCAAAGGATATGAGGAAGGAAATTCAATTAGGACCTTGGCATATACACAATAAGCCTCTCTTGTTACAGCGCTAGAAATTAGGTATGAAAATGGAAGATATAAAGCAGGATTATATCCCAATCTGGATTAGCAAACATGGGTTTCCATTGGAATACTAGACCACAGCTAGACTTAGCTACATCGTAAACTTCATTGGCAAGCCAATTTGTATAGACCAAACCATAGCTGAGATAAGGAGTGTTCAATTTGTTTGAATATATGTCTTGCTTATATCTATGTCAAATTTGCTAGAGAATATGCAAATTATAAGAATGGATGAATGCATGTAACCATTTGAAGATCAAGTTAAAGTTTCATATGTCGGAAGCCATATTGTAAAGAAAAAATGGCGGCCAATGGGAAGATTATTTAAGTTTTTTGGGTATGAATAGACTATATATGAGTTTTTGGAAGAATGTTAAGCATACTAAAGAGTTTTTAAGAGCCATGAGAGGCTAGATAATGAATGTTTTACATTATATATCATATATGAAGCCCTTTTTTATTAGTGTAAATAAGAAAAGGAGTTTTTAAGTTATATATTTGTTTTAATAAGGGAAGTTGTTTGAGATACACTTTATCAGGGTTCCTCTTGAACTTGAGTAAGATTTTTAATATGTTACTCTTAGAAGTAAGAAAATTATTTTACCTATAGTAAAGAAGATATTATATGGAAGATTACTCTTTATTGAGTGTATAGCTGATATATATTTTCAATGTTACCAAAATTTCCATATTACAAATTTTATCACTCACTAGCTAGGAAATTAGATTTATTATTGTAAATAATATAATGGTAAGCAAGTTATCAATCTTATACATGTCAAGTGCACCAAAAAATAAAGTAAATCAATTAAGCAGCAATAAGTAGAAAATTGATGAATGATTTTGGAATCTGATTCTTAGTTTAATCCTAACCTACATACAAATAAAATGTTTCATTATCTGGTTATTTACTTACCTTTCTTAGAAACTATTAATTGTAAATTAACAATAAGCTTTGTTAACCCTAGTTTTAGCTTAGGTTGTGTTTAATTAAAATAATATATTTAACTAAACCTAGTTATTGAACAACCTAAAATAAGTTCTATAGATTTAATAAGTCAGTCATATTATGAATATGGAAAATAGATTAATCTAGGCAACAACTACACAAGCTTGGGTCATTTAACCTATATTACGTTATCTCTAATGATTTAACACCTTTAATTGCCACAAATGAATCCAAAACACAACTATTACGTTTTGTATATCATGATAGAGACATTTCACAACTTTGCATATCTTTTCATTTCATTTTTCCATCACTAAGATCTATATGCATAATCATGAATCAAAGGACTTTTTAAGATTATAATGTGGGTAAGGGTTAAGGTGAGATGTATTTGAGTAATGTAGTATAAAAGCCATCAAAGCTAGTGAAGTAAGAAAAATACTTAAATGTAATATCAAGCGCAAAAACCAACATTCACTCAAAACTGGGTACCATCAGCTATAATAAATGCAAAAGCTATGTTTCACAGTTCAGCTTTAAGCTCTCACACCATAACATTCACTCATATAATCAATGATGAACAATACGTTATAACCATAAGTGGTTATCCTTCAAAACATCTACTTTATACATCATACTCAAATCATTCATTCCATACAACTTTAGGAGGAGAAACTAATCATGAATAACTTTGCAAAACAATTACATTTCCTCCTTGATACTTTTATTTAAACATATATATTTTCTTTTTTCTTTTTTTCTTTTTCTTTTTTTTTAATTGAAAGAAGCTACATCAACATTGAAGTTCTTTGATAAGAGATAAAATGACATTCTGACAAATATAACCAACCCACTTATATGAACACCACCATACTTATACTCTAGTGTATACACAATCATCAATAATTAACAAATGCTCCATCAGCTTTAAGGCTTAGGTAGGACATTTAGTTAGGTTTAAGGCATGTAATATGGTTAGCACAAAAAGAAAAAGGAAAATAAAGCTTAAGGGGGCTTATCAAAAGGAAAATTCATATCAATAGCTAGGCCATTTGGCTAATGTATTTTATTAAACAAAGAATAGCTATATCATTTCCATGTTAACGCATGTGATAAAAATGTGGTCATGAATAGAAAATCAAAGCAAAGTTAAGATGTACATGTCGTGAAGGTCACGCATAAACAAAAGACAATAAGACTAATATGGATGTGTTAATCTATACTCACTGGCTTGTGTCTACCCACTAGTCACAACTCTTCTAAAGATAATTTATATTAACCAATGACAAGAGTAAAAGTACATGCTCAAGTTGCCATGAATATTTCTAGTCACTTCATGCTCGAATTATGACTGTATAGTCTTAAAATCAATAGAAAAAGAGAAAATGTTTGTTTATAACACACATAAGAAACAAACAAGCTTAAAAGCGTATATGAAACTAAGATCCCTACCCCCACACTTAAAACTTACATTGTCACTAATGTAACATCAAATGTAATGTAAATGAAAGGAAACTTTCCTTCCCTTAGTTTGCCTCCAAAGCAAGGCCTTTGTTCATTGTCGTTAGCTCGACTCTATGGTTTCCTCATCATGTTATGAAATTTTGATCTAAAGGGATTACAACTTTGGCATTTTCCACTTGACCTTCTTCAGGATAATGCTTGAGTTGATGACTACTTACATGCAATGTCTTCCCTGTTTTTAAAATTTTAATCCCTACTACACCATAGGAAAAGACATTAGTAATCACAAAATGATCGAACCAACAAGGATGACATTTATGCATAAACAATTTATATTTAGTGCATAAAGAAGCACTTTTTGGCCAATGATAAAGCTTTTCAATAAGACATTAAAAGCTTTGGTTTTCTCTTTTGTTGAAACCGCTTCTTGTTTATTTGTATACTTCCGCTTACAATCTTCTTGTACTGAAAGGTCAATCACATTAATCACAAAAACAGAATGGTCATTGTGGGAGTGCTTATTAACATAAACAATATTGAAATGAGTAACTTCCCCATTGAATTCCATCATAGGGATACCTTCACGAATATCTATCTTAGTTTGGGTCGTGCTAAGAAATAGTCTCCATAGTAAGATGGGTATTGGGTTATAGGAAGTTTCATCATTCATTCAATCACATCAACATTAGCAGGAAATATTAGTTTATTTACCTGAACAAGCACATCCTCAACCACCCCACCTAGGTAAGCATTAGTACAATCAGTCAATTATATGGTAGCACTAGTTTCTTTTAATTAATGGCCCTAAATTTAAAGAAACATACATGTAACAAGGCATAACATTAATCAATGCTCCTAAATCTAACACAACCTGTTTAATCTTCGTGTTACCAATTTTACAAGGAATAGTAAACATGCCTGAGTCCTTACACTTAGGAGGTATTTTATTTTAAATATTGAAAAAATAGTTTTACTCATCTTAATCATTTCATTACCTTTTAGCTCCTGCCTGTTCGTACACAATTCCCTGAGGAATTTTACATACTTTGGTACTTGCTTGATCGCATCTAATACTGAGATATTCACCTCAACATTCTAAAAGGTCTACTAGATCTCCTTATCGTTATCCTCTTTATTTGACTTTGCTAACCTACTAGGGAAAGGTGAAGGAGTAGTTTTCATAAAAATTGGGAATTAAGCATTTACCTTTGAGTTAGAAGACCTATCCATTTCTTCTTCAAACTCATTCTCAATTTCTTCTTAACTAGCCATCCTTTGTGTAATTCTTTCAGGACTTTTAAGCTTTCTACTACTCCTTAGGGTGATTGTACTAACCTTTTTCTTATTTGTCTCAGGTTGTGATGGCAGTTTTCCTCCTCTTTAGGCTTCAAGATAGTTGATAACCACTGCCATCTGGCTTATTTGGTTCTCTAGGTTTTGAATGCTAGATCTTGTCTCCTGAAAGCTAGATCTAGTCTCTTGCTGAAACTGTTGCACGTCTTTTTTGAATTGTAAAGAATTTGTTACAAAAGACTTAACTATATCTAAAAGCTCGTGGCCATGATTAGAATGGCTTTACTCCTTGGGGCCTATTCGGTAAATAATTTTGTTGCCTAATTTTCCTATAACTCAGGTTGGGATGGTCTCTCCAACTTGAGTTATATGTCATGGGAATACTGGTTATATTGGTTAGGAAAATTCCCTTCTACAGTATTTATGTATTACGCTTTTCCCTTTTGTAATATTGGGCACCTATTAGTTAGATGGCTTATATTTGCACACATTCCACACGCCTTTACCTGTGCCTTTCTGACTACAAGTTTTCTAATGAAAGATGTTCAATGAATGAAGTACTTCCCTTGTTTATATGACGAACATCATTACAAGTTCCAAATTGTTAGGTGTTTGTAGCCATACGCTCAATTAGAATCCTAGCCTCCATAGGATCTAGTTACATAGTGCCTGATAAGTGTAAATTGCATCATGTTTTAACGTATAGTTTGATATGTGTTTAGTCATTAATTCGATCATTTAGTATGTATTTAGGTTAGAATTGTGATAGTTTGTTAATTAATAGTGCCTTAAGTGTTTTATAGGTTAGTACAAGCTTTTGAGCTTAAATATTATTTTTTTAAAGGTATCTTGATGTATTTGCTAGTATTTTAGGGTCAATATCGAAGAACGGAGGAGTTTCAGAAACATTCGGGTTGAAACAACGGCCACAATTATGATAGAAGGCTCAAATGTGGGCCACGATCATGACCTGTAGGGTCACGGTCGTGGCCTGCGTCAGGTAGACACGCAGTTGTTTACGAACTTCATGTTTCGAGGGACTTTTTAAACCTTTCAGACCTCAAAAAGACCCTAGGGTTACCTAAAAGATAAAAGACTATTTAAAGAACATTAAGAGGAGCACAAAGGAGCTTTTGTATCAGCCACACTTAAAACCCTAAAGAGAGAATACTAAGAGAGAGAAAGAAGAAGAAGGAAGAGGAAGATAAAGCTGAAGCTGACTTGATGTGCTTCCTAGATTAGGAGGTTTCTCGATGTTACTGCCTTCCGTCGTATATTCTAAGTCATTATTTCCTTTTTGTTTCAATTTTATTTATATATAGAATTAAGATGGATAGTATGATGATAGGATTTGGAATATTAATGATGTTCTAAACTCTCATTTGAGATTTATTTTGATTTAATGATAATTTACTCGATTGTGTTTATTGGATGAATGTTATGATATGATTGCGTTCTTGCATAATTCGATAATAAACTAAGAGGGTAAACTGAATGAAAAATGGTTAAATCAAATTAATGAAAGTTAGGTGATTTAATAGAAACCGTGAAAAATGATAATAGTAATTGTTCGGAGAGAGATCCTATTTGATGTTCTGATAGTTTATTAGAGTGCTTCAGATCTAATTAAAGTTTTGGATAATTTGTGAATTAAGAGATTGCAAATTCCCTAATCTAATTAGGGTTTATAATTTAGGGTTTAATGGTTTTAATTTGAGAGAGGGTAATCAGCCCTAGGATACTTTAGAACTGACACTTCATTGGCATATAATTGGCTAGGTTAGCATCAATGATAAGTAAAATCCCCTTTCTCATAAATTGGTAAATTCCTTAGGTTGATTTCTATTGTAATTGCATATTTCTCACTTGTTAATACTTTTGCGTTTAAATTCTGATTTGATTGGTTGAACTCAATTCTCGTAATTAGTTTCTACTGCATCTTTTATTTTCAATTTTATAGTATTTCTGGACTTAGATTTTAGGATTAGATTTGTTGGCCCCTGAATTTTTTTTTGTTAAGTTAAGCATGATTTAAATGAATTATAAGGTCACGATAGAATTATTATTGGAGTTTAATTATTTATTACAGTGTTGAATTAAAACAGTAAGAATGTACTGAGGGCAATTGTGGCATGTGGCTTAAGTATAAAAGCCATGAAGCATTAAAGGAAGGGTAAACTGGACATTTAGCACTTATTAAGGGTAGAATTGGAAGAGGATAAATGTTGTCTTATACATTAGATGAAGAAAAACGTGAATGAAGGGAGAGAAGAAGAGAAAAACGTGAAAAAGAAAGAGAAGTGAGAGAGAGAGGTTCATGAGAGAAAAGAAAGAAGACAAAGCTGGTTTCATCTTTTGTTAGCTTTTAAGAGTGATTTTGGGGGTATTCAAGAAGAGCAAAAGAAAGAGGAAGAGAAGAGCTTCCATTTGAGCCAAACATCTCTTTGTTTGGTAAAGATTCAAGGTAAGCCATTTTTAATCCTTTGGATTTTTAGAAGGGTTTTGGTTTATAAAGCTTAAGAAATACATGAGTTTAAGTATTCTATGATCAATTTTTAGTGAATATGCTTTTTGGGTTCTTAATTTGTATTCCTATTGAATTGGAATTTTGTCAATGTTAAAGGAAATCAAGAGAGGCAAGAGGAGCAAGATGAGGGGCATTTTAAAGCAAGTTTTTAAGCAAGGAATTCAGGTGGGTTACACGTTTATAGTTGAGTTAATAAGTCATGAGTATTTTTCCAAATCAATAGAGTTAAATGATTTCAACTGCTTTATAAATGTTGTATTTATTGCTTCTTAAATGATTTACATAATTGCTAATGTTTGGTACATGAATCTTAATGATGATTTATGAAATGATGATGGAAATTGTATTTCAAAAATATCATGCTTCTAGAAATCATGTTTCCAAAATGTGCAAGATGTTTACAAGATATAAAATTCATCTTTGTGTGGGTTTGTGGTGGTCCATTCTGTTATGTCACATACACGTTGACCATATTAAAGGCTTATCCTGCCTGCCCGCTAATGGTATGGAGCTCCATCACAAACTCGCAAGAACTCCCTCATGTTTATCAGAGCTTCGCAAGAACTCCCTCATGTTTATGGACTATCCAAACCATTATAATTACCTGATCAAGTTTCTGGAGCCATTGCTGGGGAGGTGTAGAATTAGTCTAATTCTTGTAGTCTAAGGCGTTTCACTATCTTTTGTGATTATGGTACCCAATCATAAAAAGAAAACAAAAATTGTAAGAAGTTTGGTTGAAAAGTCGAAAAAACATTGATTTGGACATCAAAAGGCAGAGATGAACGATCTAGAAAATTAAATATCAAGAAGAGATAAAAAGAAAGATCATGAAGGACAATATATATATTATAGGGAGCAAAGGACTCTTGCAAATTTCAATGAGCCCAAATTTATTTGGAGAAATCATCATTCTTATATGAACACGTACACTTCGGGGCAGTAAAACCACCTAGATTTCTATTGGTCTAACAATGTAAGTACTCACATGGGACATCAAGACCTATATTAGGATTTCAGCAAGATAAGTCCAATTCATAGATTCCAAATTGGACAAAATCATGAATAAGCTAATAGACATGGAAGAGACCCAGAAGAGACTAGAAGAGCAATTTTATCAAGTAACGAAAAATCATGCCTTTTCTATTCACAAACTAGAGATTGAAGTGAGACAGCTTTCCCGTGAATTTTGTAAGAGAAGTATGGAAGACTCTCTAAGCAATATGTAATTACATCAATGAGAGCAATATGAGGCTATCATACTTAAAAATGGGGAAGAGTAAGAAAAGTCAGTGGGAAATCAAGTTGAACCCCATCTTGTAGAAGACTAAGAGATGAAGAAAGAGGATGAAGAAAAGAATGACAACCCTCCCTATTATTCACTAGATCTTGGTATACCATGCTTGAACATAAAAAAACTTGGGTAGATGTCCATGAAGATAACCTCATCATTCGGATTAGTGATGACCAAGTGACACTTAACATGAATGATGTATTAAAGAATCCAGAGGAGGGAGACTCATTCAAAAAAAATTGATGTGCTCCAATCTTAATTTAAAGGAACGAGAGGACGAAGAACAGTTGACAACAGACATCAAGTCTCTATTTAAAAAGCTAAAGAAGAAGAGGAGATGAGGATGAACAAGGAAAAAACAAAAAGAGAACAACTCACCCTCTTATCAGGCAAATTGCTGGATTCCATGGAAGATTCAGGGAGTTTTGTTATTCCCTGTTTTTTTAACAGTTTGTTTAAAAAAGGACATTATTGAGCTTAATTGGTTTTTATAAATTTATCAATATTGTCATTCTAATCATTTTACAATTTGCAGCCTACTTATAGGCTGGAAAACTGATGTTGAACGAAAAGGGTGTAAGTAATCCACTCATAATTGATCCCGACTGAGTTTCCAGTGATACAAGGTCAAGCTAAAGACCATAAATTAGCATGTTCAGTAGTTAGATTTAAATTATTGTGTTTACTTAGATTTGTTTTGAATTTTAAATAAAATTTTAATGATTTGAAATGATTTGGGATTACTAATTCTCTTACTCTCTTTAAGCAATTCCAAGATAAGACAACAATCTCGAGCGTCAAGTGGATTTGGTCTCAGCACCTTACCATCATCACCCCCATCACTGTAAGGTTTTATTTCTAACCCTTTCCTTTTATATTTAGTCTTTATTTTGTTTTATTTATTTTATGTTATTTCCTTCCATATGTGTTTGTTTGTCTCCTTCTCATATTGAGGATAGTGTGTTGTTCAAGTGTAGGAAGGGTTGTGTGTTCTGCTTTGATTATGAATTTTGCATATTGTTATGTTACTGTGTTTAAGTTGCATATTGTGAATTGTGTAAATGTATCGATGACTTAGATGGAACGAAATTGATTTAATTTTGAACATAATCTATTATGTTGTGAAGAGTCATTAGCTCGCGAAATTAGTAATCTAGGTTCTTTGGCCAAAATATGCAAGTTAATTAGGATTTAGTGTTAGTTTATCACCTTATAAGCTGTCACATTCATTCATAATTTTAGGTCTTTCGACTAAGTAGCTTTGCTAGTATTTTTTCATGAAAACTAGTAGCTAAAGCAACAAGTTAGGCATTAAAAAAAGAAGAAGAAGAAAAAGTGTTTGTAAATTTTAAATAAATAACTATTTTACTGATCTTCGGGTTATGATTAGAGCTAGTAGCTAGTTAAGAATGGGATGTAGTCGAGTAACCAGATCGACACGCATCACAAATGTATGCCTTTGTGTCAAAAGGCTATAGTGACCTTCTAACCAATTAACTTACTAAAAATATGACTTAGTCGAGTTATCGGATCGAAATTCGTCACGAATGTTTGCCTCAGTGTAAAAACACTAGGTCCATGTCCACAAAAAGTAACAAAAAAAAATTTTTTCTAATAAAAACCTATCGAACTTATAAGTAGCTTCACTTTTCATGAAAACGTACTTAAGTTTAGTTACAAAGTTTGATTGAACAATTAATTATTAATGTATGTGTACAATTGAAAGGGGTGAATAAACTTGACATTTAATTTTTGATTAATATGTATATTTAGTCCAGAGTTCCTAGACGCGCATTTTGCATGTTAATAATTTGGAACAATTTGAATGATTGTGTTTAGAATTAAATTTGTTTTGTGAAGTTAAAGCCATTAACCCATTATTGCATTGTGTGCTTTGTGTTTTGTGTTGTTTGTTATTTTGTTTGCTTGAAGACAAGCAAACATTTCAGTATGGGGATGTTGATAAGTGTAAATTGCATCTTGTTTTAGAACATAGTTTGATATATGTTTAGCCGTTAATTTGATCATTTAGTATGTGTTTAGATTAGAATTGTGATAGTTTGTTAACTACTTGTGTTTTAAGTGTTTTATGGGTTAGTACAAGCTTTTGAGCTTAAATATTATGTTTTTGAGGTACCTTGATTTGTTTGTTAGTGTTTAAAGGTCAATATCAAAGAACATAGGAGTTTTGAAAGACATTTGCGTTGAAATAACGTCCCAAGGCAAATATCGTGATAGAAGGCTCAAATGTGGACCCTGGTTGTGGCCTACGTTGGGCAGACACATAGTCTCTTATGAACTTCACGTTTTGAGGGAATTTTTGGATCTTTCATACTCCGGAAAGACCCTAGGGTCCCTAAAACATAAAAGACTACTTAAAGAACATTAAGAGAGAAAAAGAAGAAGGAAGAGGAAGAAGAAGCTAACTCGACGTGTTTCCCAAATCAAGAGGTTTTCTGACGTTGCTACCTTTTGTCGTTTATTCTAAGTCATTATTTCCTTTTTGTTTCAATTTTATTTATTTATAGAATTGAGATGTATAGTATGATGATAGGATTTGGAATATTAATGATGTTCTAAACTCTCTTTCGGGATTTTATTTTGATTTAATAATAATTTAGTCGATTGTGTTTATTAGATGACTGTCGTGATTTGATTGCATTCTTGCATAATTCGATAATAAACTGAGGCGGTGAGCTGAATGAAAAAAGATTAAATCAAATTAATGAGAGTTAGGTAATTTAATAGAAACTATGACAAATCTTATTGGTAATTGTGCGGAGAGAGATCCAGTGTGATGTTTTGATAGTTTATTAGAGTACTTTAGATATAAAGAGTTTTGGATAATTTGTGAATTGAGATATTGCAAATTCCCTAATCTGATTAGGGTTTAATAGTTATAACTCGACAACCCTAGGATAATCTAGAACTAACACTCCATTGACACATAATTGGCTAGGTTAGCATTAATGATAAATAAAATCCCCTTTCTCATAAATTGGTAAATTCTTTAGGAGATTTCTATTGTGATTGGATATTAGTCACTTGTTAATACTTTTACGTTTAATTTCTGATTTGATTAGTTGAACTGAATTCTCATAATTAATTTCTGTTGCATCTTTATTTTCAATTTTATAGTTTTTCTGGCCTTAATTTTAGGATTAGATTACTCTCCTTTCTCGTGGGATTGACACCTTTAATACTAAGCTACGAACCATGCGCTTACTGAATATTAAGGGTTTACAAGATTAAAACTTACCCAGATCAGTTCCCTATCACTCGTTACATCGACTAAACTCCTTTCCATAAGTAACAATCCCTCATAGAAGTATTGGATGAGAAGTTGCTCTGATATGTTGTAGTAAGGACAACACACAACTTCTTAAAGCATTCCTAATACTCATAAAGGGACTCTCTATTGTGTTGTTTTATCTCGCTTATCTCTTTTCTTATGTTGTATGTCTTTGATGCTAGAAAATATTTCTCCAGAAACAACCTCTTCATTGCAATCCATATGTTAATGATTCCAACAAGTAGATCAAAAAATCAGTCTTTTGCCACATCCTTTAATGAGAATGGGAAGGTCATTAACATAATCTACTATTTTATCATCCTTCGACAAATCACATCGAGCTCCTTAAGGTGCTTATGAGCATCCACACTTGCAAAACCATGAAAGTTGGGCAAAAGATGGATTAGGCCAGAGTTAAGCTCAAATGTAACATTTTCAACAAAATTTGGAAAATTGATGCATAAAGGCCTTGGAGTCAAATCTAAAGCAACCAACTCTCTTAAAGCTCTTGGATTAGCTATGGCTTCCTCAAGTTCAATTCCTTGTTGTATTCCCTGAGTTTTTATGGTTTCACTGCTTAATCTTCATAATGCCCTTTTGATCTCGGGGTCAAATTGTACGGGGTCTTAATAAGGAGATCTTGTAACTACGATACACAAACACTAAGAAATGTGAAAAGAATAAGAAATAACTAAAAGAATTGAATATAAACAAATATATATACAAAACACCAATTGAAATGAAAAGTAAAAACTAAAGTACTACACTTTCTGACAAAGGCGTCAAAATTCTTAATGCGTGTCGAATGCACTAAAAAATAAATTCTAACTTTGCACAATTAAATTTATAGTAGTAATGAGTAGGGATCTTATCCACAAGGAGTGTTCGTGTAGCATTTACAATGAAAGAATTGAAATTTAGGATATAAATAGGGTTTTGGTTTGAAGCAATTAAGAAAATAAAGTAAAATTAAACTAGTCAAAGTAAATCAAATTAAGCAACAGTAAAAGTAGAAAATTGATGAATTATTTTGGAGTCCAATGATTGGTTTAATCTCAACCTACACACAAATAAACATGCTTCATTTTCTGGTTGTTTTCATACCTCTCTTAGAAACTATTAATTGTAGATTAATAATAAGCTCTATTCACTCCGATTTTTTCTTAGGTTGTGTTTAATCAAAATAAGCTCTTTAACTAAACCTAGCTATCGAATAACCGAGAACAAGCTCTCTATTTAGTGGGATAACTAAATTACGAATAAGGAAAATAGATTAATCTAGGAAATAACTACACAAGCTCAAATCATTTAACCTATATTACGTTATCCCTAATGATTCAATACCATTAGTTGCCATAAATGAATCCAAAACACAACTATTACGTATTTTATTTGAGATTCTAGCAATAGGTTTATATAAAAACAATCTAATAGAAGTGTTTAGATCATCTTTACACAAATACCAAGTCAATGAGCAAAGAATGACATAAAAAATTCAGAGAGAGAGAGAAAGATTCAACAATACACAATGAAGAGATGCTGAAATGTGATCTTTGGCTTCTATTTCACCTTCGAACCGGAAGAAGGAAGATTAGCCCTTCATAGATTCAAAGGTTTCTACTCCTCGTGTTCCAAAAAGGATTCCCCATAGTTTGGTCGCTTAAATATCTATTTATAGCAAAAACTAGGTTTCTAAGGAGATACACGGTCTTACATCCAACTATGTAAATCAATTAAAAATGCTTCATTGGTAAAGATGCATAGCTTTGCAATTAAATACATGGTCATGCAAAAAACAAATCCAATTGCCAAGATACACGACCGTGCAAATAGATACACAGCCATGAATTTTGCAAGTCACGTTGAAATGTTCATTTTCTAGCATTTTTTATCCCATCTTCACCCTAATCCATCTCCTTCTTGTTCTACAAAGACAGATGAGTTTAAACATCAAGAGGATGACTCAAAGAATGTGCTTTTAACTTATTTTAGCTTTTGAACTTCCAAATTGTAACTAAAACCAAATATGACCCAAAATGAATTTCTTAAACATTTCATAGCATTACTCTAAGTGTTGTGGAGTAAATGTATAATCAATTAAGCATATATCACAATCCCACGAGGAAGTAGTATGGATAGATAAGTTAAACACTATTAAATAGTCTAAAGATAATAAATAAACTGATGTTTCTATGGATTTTAAAATAAATAAACATAAAACAAAACAAAACCTAATAAATAACAGTAGCCAAGGAAATAAAGGATAAGATAATTAATCAAAAGAAAATACAATTAAATGACTATATCTTGATGAATATTTCCCCTAGTAACATCTTTAACTTTATAATTTAATCAACCCATAATAGATATATTCTCTAGATTAGTTGAACTTCTTAAACACTAAAACTGCACTCTTTTAACTCTCAAGCTATAATTATCTACTCTTTATTTGATTAACTCGTATCTTTACCTATGCTAACATCACTTTAAATGTATTAAACTTTGTGAAATGCTATGAAAGGTTTCACCTTAACATTAGAAAGATCACGTGGGTCTCTCTTAAGCACTTTATTTAATCTTATCTACCTGAGTCATAGTCCATTCACAAGTAGGCTCTCTCGAGTCATCCGTAAATGAATTAAAATTATATTTAGAAGCTGGCATGAATACATCAGCATTAGGACTAACAAAGCTAGCTCATATAAATATATCTCATTTTATAAATTAAATTAAATCAATACATAAAAATAACCAATAGGGTTTTCCCTATCTAAAAATAAAAAATGTTTTAGCTAAAAATATATTCAAAATAACAAAATCATATGACAGAGATAGAAAAATTATAATAAAAATAAATCTAGATGAAATGAATAAATATATTAATAGCTTAATTCGCTGAGATAATGTTTGGATTTTGATTCTCGAGTAAAAAATAGCTTAAAATTGATTGCTTAAGGACTAAAGAAGCCTCCCAATAGTTGACTCTACCTTTTTAAAGAGAAAATGACATTTCTTATATGCTTTTTCTCTAAAAGATGATTAAAGTGTCATAAAAGTTGAGAGTTTTTGTCATTATATACGTTTTATTACACCTATTCCATAGCTTTCCCCATATTTATAGCCCAAACCGTTGGCTTCAATTTCTTCTGGGTAATAGACATGTCTTTTAGCATGATCATGTCTTTCAGCTGTAGATCTCACTATTTCCTTAAAGATGAATACATGGGCTCTAATATGAACATTTTCATAGTACTGGCTTAGGTTATGTCAGTTGCTTCACTTGATCTTTCTAGGGTACAGGCTGGCATATGGGTGTTGGCTAGATTATCTTTCACCAAATTTTTTAAATTTCTTCATGTTTTTACTTGGAATTGTAATATCATCTTAATTTACAATATGTATAATTACCTAAAAAGATAACAAAGACTAAGTAAAATAAGGTAATTTTAACATTACAATAAACAAAAATACTTAGTCAAATATATGCATATTTTATGCACATCAAATATCCCTACACTTAAGCTTTTGTTTGTCTTTAAATAAATTAATTCTATTAGTCTTAACTTAAAAATGTTGGGAAATAATTTAACAAATCAATGGGAGTAATTTTTATGCACATCAAATATCCCTACACTTAAGCTTTTGTTTGTCTTCAAATAAATTAATTCTATTAGTCTTAACTTAAAAATGTTGGGAAATAATTTAACAAATTAATGGAAGTAATTAAGATTATCTATAATGCATTCAATTTCATTATTTATCAATTACTTAGGCATTTAGATACTTCCACTGAGTTATAAATCAATTCAATCTACCTTAACAATCCTTTAAACATCAACTTCCTTATAAAATCTAACTCAACGTATAAAGTAGACATACCACATACATGAGAAAAATGCATCAACTTTCAAACATTTTAATAACCTAATTTAATAGAAATAAACAATATATTTTGAATTAATGAAGGAAATTTATAGGCTTATTTGAAAAGCACCTAATCTTTTGATAGAAAAACAAACACCTTGTTAAGAGTGCTAATAGTTACTCCATTAAGTCTTTGTTTTAAATGACTACTATCATCACTCTTTAACTACAACCTTTTCACTTAAGTTAAAGCTAGCATAGTAAATTTATTTAAGCTCACTTATTCTCTCATTTTTATTTTTATTTGTTCATTTTTATTTTTTTTAGTGGGATATTAAATGCTTATAAATAATTTATGTCCAACTCAATGATATGCCTAAATCATAGAAAATCAAATTACAAATTTTATTGTTATAATTATTAAAGAAAATTAGTTACCAATACTTAATAACTATCGGCCTAAGCTCTCTGAATCATAAAAAAGAAATAAAATTATAATGTCTGATATTAATTAATATTCTTTCATTGATTATTTTTTTAGAATTGTTCTATTTTAAGCTAACTATAATAAAATTGATAAACGTAACAAATAGTCCCTATAAATCATTGATTCCCTTACCACACTTCAGTTATGTATTGCCAAACCATTACTTCCCTTGCCACACTTTAGTTATATATTGCGCTTAACATACAAAATACAGATAATGAAAATAAACATGGAGGGAAATAAATAAAAAGGGGGGAAATAAAAAAGGTATAATAGACTTCGTTGGCTCGTTGTTGTTGTTCTTTATCTAAGGTGTTTATAATAATCATCTATATATTATTTATATCTTATAAACAAATATAAATTAACAAAACACAAACACATTAAAAGTAAATTGATTATTAATTAAACCCAAATAAAGTACTAAACAAAAAATAAATGACAAAAGGAAGAAAAAACAAAAAATTAGAATGCATAAAGGAAAAAGTTTTCAAAATGTACATTCCATAAGGAAATGAAAAGAAAAAAGATGCTTAGTCCTTAGCAGGCTCATCATCACAGTCGCTCTCCACCTCTAGCATCGTCGAGGATTGTACAGGCCACTTAAAGTAACCTATATAAGGAAAATAAATAGATAGTCACTACTCCATTTATCACAACCGTTGTCCTTGCTTCTTTAATTTCCTTTGCATCCTTTAGAGCATAGGGGTTTGTCCTTTCTACTTGTTCTTAAAGATAAGAACAAACTTTTCAATCCACTTCTATAATAGTTGTTATATTGTGCGC
>JAOQMS010057083.1:0-26918 GCA_027563885.1 Erythroxylum longipes | reverse complement strand
TTTTATACAAATAATAAGGTTAATGGTAGATTAAAGGCTAAAGGGTATATGTTGTCATGTTAGTAATGAATTTGGTTAAAATGAAATGTGGTTTGCATTTAGACATGTCAATGGGTCGGGCTGGGCCGGGCTGAGTTCTTTTATGGTAGCCCACGGGTCGGCTCATGCCCCGCCTGGCCCACCCATATTTTTTATTAAAAAATATTAAAATGATGTCATTTTGATAAAAAAAATATCATTTTGAAAAAATTGATAGGCCACTGGCCGGGCTAGGCTAGACCTGGCCCCGATGGACCATGGTCAGCCCATGGCCTACCCAACCCGGGCCAAAAAAGGGCTGGACCTGGCCGGGCTAGAATTGTCATCCCTATTTGTATACCATATTAATTCAACTAATAACAAAAAGAAGATACAAATTTTTAACAATTTCCCCATTTTATTTTGTTTATCTACCAAATTAAAAAAAAGATTAGTAATTCCCAAAAATGAAACAAATCAAGAAAAAATGCATATGTAAGTGTAAAAGACAAAATTTTCATTTTGTTATTGTTAATAGGAATACCTTATATATGTTAATCAATTAAGAAAATTAAAAATGTAAAGAAAATGCTTGGGTTTTCGCGACGTTGTGAATAATTGGTAGCGAATTAGAGCGATAGGCGACGATAGTTATGACCTTCACAAAAAGGTAAAAGGTTTAGTATTGGCGATGATTTATGAATTTGGTAGCAAAATGTTGTACAATTTGCGACACTATGTTATTTTCGGAGCAAATGTTTAAGAAATGTAGATTCGTCACCAAATGTCCTGGATGAGAAAAACTAAACAGACGCTAGGACGACGTCGTTCGTAGGATGACAAACGACGTCATCCTAGCATCTGTTTAAACACAAGCGCTACCCCTCCCTTTTTTCCCCGCTGAAGTCGACAGCACCCCCTTCTCCTTCGTTTTTTCAAAACACCGAAGTTGCCCTATCTTCTCCTCTATCTTGGACAACAACAAAGACTCTTTTCCGTGCGCTTGCCCTCTTCATTTGGTGAGTTGTGTTGATTGGATATTTTGTTGTGTTCTTGAAGTTGAAAATAGTATGATGTGTCCGTGTTATGTTTTGAGTTTTTTTTTCAATTTTTTTAGCATTTATTGGTGATGATAATGTTGTTGCAGAAAGGGAAAACAGACAATAGTTTTGTGTTCATAAGTTGAAATTTACTTGCCTATAAGGTGGTCGACAAAAGTTCTGAACGAGTTTTGAGTTTATAAATGTTGTGGTCTTTTGTAATAATGGTATATATATGGTCATTGATTGGTTTGATAAACCCTAGAGGAGTTGAAGAGTGTTCTGGAATATATGGAATCATTAAAAATCCCATCTTTTAAATCCCATATTAAAAATGCAGAACCAAATGAAGCTTATTAAGTAACGTATATATGTGTTTAATGCTTACAAATTCATGGAGAAGCTTTTTGTGTATCTTTTCAACATTCCTATTTTGCAACAAGAAGAAGTAAAATGAGTAATTAGAATCTAAAAAGGAAATTGATAAATGGTTATTAATGATTAAGCTAGGCAAGATGTGATTACCTTTTTCTTCTGGGTTTTGATTTGGTTGTTTAAAACCCAAAACTGTTAATCATAGAACATAGCTTGCAAGTCAAAATACAGAATTTATTACTGATAGATAGTGTATTACAACATTACGGCATTTTAAAGGATTGGTTATCATACTAAGTTCCTTATCAGTAAGAGTAGAGTAATCTGGCTTGCTTGTATTTAATCAGGAAAAGCTTATGTAAAACTGATTAAATCGAGCCAAAAATGTTTGAGAAAACTGGACGTTTGAAACTACTTGTAAGAACACCAAAACAAAAAGAAAAAGAAAAACAATAATCACTAAAAGATAATGATAGTGATTGTACTTATAGCTTGTAAAAAACGAAAATATTAACTAAAGGAATAGATAAAATTTCAAAATTTAAATTTATGCTCACTTCTTGAATGTATACATCTATGAAAATATACTTCTTGAATGTATACATCTAAAGGTTAAAATGATTGTTTAGTTTATGAGAAATCTCTTCACTTTTAAAATACTTTATCAAATTGTTCAACATCTTTTGTTGTGCTTTAAATATGCTTTTATAGTACCATAAAGAAGAAATTTTGTATTTAGTTGGTGATTATGTATAGGGTTTTTTTGCATATTCTGTGTTCCTCTGTTTGATTGGAGCCAAAACTGTAAAATTTGTGTGGCATCTTCAGGTATATTCACCCTGCACACCATATGTTTGACAAAAGCAACTGTTGTTAATGCAAATTAGTAGTAACCATTATTGTTATTGCGAATAAGTAGTAATCATCTTACGAATTAACTTGTTAATTAATTGTTTTATGTATCAAACCATTTGGTTGTATATTGTTTATGTAATTGTGCGTATGAACTGAAACAACATTGTTGAATGGATAGTAAGCAACAAGTACCTTAATTACATAGGTTTTTTAGTGTAATATTAAATGAAAAATACATTTAATAACTAAGTTATCTTCTTTTATTGTATAGCTAAATGGATAAGAGTTGGATGTGTCATCGAAAATGGTCAACTGAATACGTAAAAGGAGTTAAGAGTTTCATGCAATTTATAAAAGATAAAATGGGTAATGAATGTAGTATTCGTTGTCTATGCATCGATTACTTAAATTTCGACTTCCAAAGTCAAAATGTGGTATATAATCTCTTGCTGATCCGAGGCATAGATAAATTCTATACTCCATGGCTTTATTATGGTGAACGTAAGGAAGCAAGTTGAAGTAGAAGTAGCAGTACATTTTATAATGACAGTTACAATAATGATGTTGATGATTATGATGTGAATGATGATGTGATGATGGGATTGACAAGATGTTAGATGATTGTCGGAATTATATAGAGACTATGAATGAAATAGGAATGTCTAACATAATTGGTATTATTACAAAAGATAATTTTGGGAAGTTATTGAAAGTTGCTCAAGAACAATTATATCCGAGGTGCTCTAATTTCTCACAACTATCATTTGTTGTGAAGTTCTTGCATTTGAAGGTTTATAATAAATGGAGTAACAAGTCCTTTGATATGTTAATTAACTTACTGAGCGATGCATTACTTATTGGACATAAGTTGCCAAAATCTTATTATGATGCAAAGAAACTATTAAGGGACCTTATATTGGAATATATTTTAATTTATGCTTGTAAGTATGACTGTGTTCTTTTATGGAAGGAAAGTAAAGATCTTCAGGAATGTCCTATTTGTGGTACATCAAGGTGGCAGGTGGATGATGGGAGAGAGAAAAAGATACCGAATAAAATCCTTCGATACTTTCCTATTAAACCACGATTACAACGACTTTTTATGTCAACAAAAACAGCCATAGATATGAGGTGACATCAAGAGAAACGCATTGATGATAACATTATGCATCATCCAGCAAACTCAATGGTGTAGAAAGAGCTTGATCGAAAGTTTCCATGGTTTGGACAAGATTGTCATATTGTTCGACTTGGATTGGCCTCAGATGGATTTAATCTTTTTGGTAATATAAGTAATTCATATAGCACGTGGCCAGTGATTCTAGTCCTATACAATTTACCTCTATGGAAATGTATGAAGGAGCCTTTTATATTGTTGTCTTTGCTTATTTTAGGACCTACTGCTCCTGGTAAAGACATCGATGTATACATCCAACCATTAATTGATGACTTAAACGATCTATGGGAATTTGGATTACAAACTTTTGATGTTGTTGAAGGTGAAACATTTATGATGCATGCTGCTATTTTGTAGACTATAAATGATTTCCCAGCTTATAGGAATTTGTCTGGGTGGAGCACAAAAGGGTATATAGCTTGTGCTGTGTGTAACCATCAAACATATTCAAAAAGGATACAAAGTAAAATATGTTATATAGGTCATCGTCGTTATTTGGAACATGGGTATAGATGGCAAAGAAATAAACAGTTTAATGGCATAGTAAAGTTGGGTGAAGCTTCGATGCAGTTGTCCATTGATGATATTGTTTACCAACTGTCACATTTAGGTGACATTACACATGGCAAACACCTAAGTAATAGAAAGCGTAAGAGAAATGATGTCGAACTAAATTAGAAAAAAAGCATATTTTTTAACTTGCCATATTGGAAGGAATTACTAAGGAGGCACAATCTTGATGTTATGCGTATTGAGAAAAAAAATTTGTGAGTCCATTTTAGGGACTGTCACGGGAATTGATGGGAAATCCAAAGACATAATTAAGGCTAGACTTGACTTGGAAGACATGAATATTAGAAAGGACTTGCATTTGAAAAGAAGAGACGATGGGTCATACGTTATTCTCCCTTCTTGTTACAACATGTCGAAAAGTGAGAAACAATTATTCTGTCAATTCCTCCAATCAGTCAAATTTCCTGATGGGTATGCATCAAATATAGGTTGCTGTCTGAATGTTAAAGAAGGAAAAGTGTTAGGGTTGAAAAGTCATGATTGTCATATACTTTTGCAACGACTACTTTTTGTTGGAATATGTTGGTGTTTATCGAAGGATGTGTCCGCTAATTTGGGTCAATTGGGAGAGTTTTTTAAGCAATTATGTTTCGAGACACTTAAAGTTGAAGAGCTTGATAAAATAGAGAAAGACATAACATTGATTCTATGTAAGCTTAAACTATTATTCTCCCCCATCGTTTTTTGATGTTATGGTTCATTTGGAAATTCACTTACCATATGAAGCAAAACTTTGTGGACTGGTTCAATTTTGATGGATGTTTCTAATTGAAAGGTAATTCATATTAAATCCAACAAGTTCTTTCTATATTAATTGTTTGTAACAATTCCTAAGTTTATAACTGTTTATCTTCAGTTTTTTATACTCTCTTAAGCGTTATGTACGTAATAGAGCTCGACCAAAGGGGTATATTACAGAGGCTTATATAGAAAATGAATGCTTGACTTTTTGTTCAATATACTTAACTGATATGGAGACAAGATTTAATAGACCAGAATATAACTTTTATTTTCATCACGACCATGGGTTGTCTATTTTCTCCCAAAAAAGTTAGGCCACTTAGTGTGGGTAAATATATGGAGTTAACTAAAGACGAATTCGAAATCGCCCATATATTTTGAACAATTGCGAGAAAGTCGATACATACATAGAGTACGTATACTCCTTTTCATTTAAGCAATTATATTACAATTTTCTTCATTCACCCTGAGATCTTATTATCGTTGTCTCTTTTAAATAGAGAGCACAAAGAAACAATTCCTAGTAAAGGAATTATTAATGTTGAAGAAAGACATAGGTAGAAGTTTGTCTCATGGTTTAAAAATCGAGTAAGTTTCATATTGATTACATATTATGAAAATATGAGAATATATCTCATCCTCATATTTATTTTCAATTTGTCGTACAAATGATACGGTTACATAACCGTAACGTGCAAGAAGCAACAACAACATTATATAGTTTGGCATATCGGCCTCATATTTGTGGGAAGAAATACACAGGTTACATTGTTAATGGAGTGAGATTTCACATACAAGATCGAAATAGTCGAGTTAGAAGTCAAAATAGTGGGGTTGTCATTAAAGGATGTCATGATGACAAAATCATTGACTTCTACAGTGTCATCTCTGAAATAATAGAGTTGCACTACATCAAGGATAAAAAGGTTGTTCTACTTAAATGCAAATGGTTTCATCTAACTGACATAAAAGTGAACGGGCATATTACTAGCATAAATGTTAGTAAGACATGGTCTGATAATGATCATTTTTTCTTTGAAAGTCAAGTCAAACAAGTTTTCTACGTCAACGATACTGTATTAGGTAACAATTAGAAGTTTGTTCAAAAGTTTCAACAAAGTAATGTCTTTGATTTTTGTAAAAGGGATATTGGTCAATTAGATGAGGATATAGATGAAGTCTATCAAGATATTGGATTGGAGTTCAATAACGAAGGCATTCCAGTAGAAGATGCAGATATATCATCATTCCATAGGAGAGATGTCGAGCCCAACATAGCTCAAGTAGATGAAGTTCAAGCCCATGTTATCTTACAAACAAAAGAAGACTATACTTAGGATGACTTAAATGATAATGATGATACTTTTTCTCAATTATGTTAGTGATGAAGAATCCAACAATAATGTACTTAATGATGATGATTTTCAAAATCTTGATCATGATGATTAAATGTAAATAAATTGTTTGTATTGTTTGAAATATTATGTTTATAATTGCCTTATGTTGTTGATGTTTTACTTATGTTAATTTACGATAACTATATGCATATTTTTAATGTTTCACTTATGTTTTTGCATAATGCTATCCCTAATGTTTAGTATTTGACTACTGATCTCCTTTTTTTCTATAGAATATTGATGTTTGAGTTAAGATTATACGTTATGCTCATATTTCGTTTTACACAGGTTCAATATAATGGCACCTGGTAGAAACAAAGGAAAAAGGGTGGTAACGACCGAAGAAGTTCCTCTCAAATAACAACTAACTCAATCAGACCCCATCGTTCAACAACCAACAATTGCATCCTAAAATGAAGATAGTCAGCAACGACCTTTACCAACATCGTATGTTAGTAATGAGGGATCTTCAAGTATGTTATTGTTAACCAAACATATTTACATTAATGCTGAAATTACTTATTACATGTTTAGTGTGTTTTTTTTATTATGATTTTTTTGTTTTTAGGTTCCAATACTGCCATTAGAAAATGAGGTAGAGGAATCACAAAAGGAGTTAAGTTGCAACGGATGAATGTTGCAATGAACAGCAAGTTGTATGTGACCATTGACCATACGCAACATCGCCCTCTGGATAAGATCCAATCTGTAAACCTGTCCAGTGAGTTGGGCGTTTTTGTGAGGAATGAATTGCCTTGCCTTTAGCATATTAGGCAGTTGAAGGAAGACAACTTGCACCAAAATGCTTTGGACAAAATTTTGGTAATATTTTAATTCATTTGATTATATTGCGATTTTACTTAACAAAAATAGTAACTTAACTTTTACGTATTCTTCACAGATGAGGCTCAATATCATTGAGATCGACTAGCCTAAGGTTTCAACCTATGTTAGTTCACTGTTGAAACAAAGGGTGAAGGATCATCGATATAGACTTCATAAATATTACCAGTCTTTCCCTTTCAATGAAGAGGCAAGGAGACATGTTTCGGAATGGGTGACTCTCGAAAACTGGATTGAAATGTGTGATTATTGGGCCTCAGCGAAGGTTCAGGTTTGTTTTTTTTCTCTTCATATTTCCTTCCATTAATTTTGTTTATACATTTCATGACTACTTCTTTTAATTTACAAAAAGTGTGCGAAAACCAAGGTGAACAGAGCAAAAAATGAAGACTCCTCATAACACCAACTCCAAATCATTTATTGTCGTCTAACAAGAATTTGTAAGTGTAACGTTTTCAACTTATTATTATATTTCTTAATACAATAAATTCTACTATCTTCTAATTTTTTAAATTCATATAATAGAGTCAAACACAACTCTAGGGACAAAAGTGTGATAGGATCACACTCTACAAGCTAACACACTATAAGAAAGGTAAAGGCTGGACGTCTGAAGACCCACAAAGTAATTATGTAAGTACAAAAAAATTAATATTACAATTTATTTTTCTATGTAAGACTAAGTAATAATTTTTTAGTTAACTCGATTTTGTACTTTAAATTGTAGGACAAGATGTAGAAGTTGTTGTATACATCATTGTTTGATTGGATAGCCCAATGTCAATGACATTTGCAACAATGTCCTTGGTACAAGATCGGACTATATCAAAGGTCTTGGGTATAGCCCTAAGTCTGTTAGTGCATCTTCGTCACGACCAACATATGTCATGGCGTTTCAAGAGAAGAACCAGGCACTGAAGACTAAGTTACAATGTACGAAAGAGAAGTTAGATCGTAATGTAAAAGAAGTGAACAAGCTAAAAAAGATGGTCAAACAATTACTAGGCTCAAAATATGTCAGTAGTAGTGATGACGATGACGAATCTTAGTTTGTATATGACCTGTAATTATTTTTTTATAAAATGCACTCCATTTTTAATGTTTATTTTATTTTAATATTTTATTATTTAAAAAATATGTCACCAACATTAATTATAAAATGTAGCTAATTTATGTTTCAAACTGTCTTAAAAATTGTAATAAATTAAATTAAAATTTTTTAACAATTATAATAAAATTTAAATTTAAAATAAAATTTTTGTCACTAAAAAATGTTAGCTACCAAAACAAATTTGTTACAAAATGTTATTACCTACGTTTACAAGAACGTCTCTAAAAACATTTACCTACAACAAGAAATTAGTAGCTAAAACTACTTTGTACAAAGACAGAATCGTCACTAAAAAGTATTAGCTACTAAAATAAAATCATCATAAAATGTTGTTACCTACGTTTACAAGAACGTCTCTAAAAATATTTACCTACAATAAACAATTAGTAGCTAAAACTATTCTGCTATAAAAAAAATCGTCAGTAAAAATAATTACCTATGATTACAGTTTAGTAGGTAAAAACTTTTATCTACGAAACATATACGTCGCAAAATCCTATGTACGACGTTCTTCGTTCTTGTTGGTTATATGTTTTACCGACGAAATTATTATGTATCCAAAATCTTTTTGCGACGATTTCAAGAAAATGTCGCGGATATTGTTTTGCTACAGGGATTCAGTGACCATTAAGCTGACGATTATTTTTTGTCGCAAATTAACAGTTACGACAATTTTTTAATATTTAGCGACGTTTGGTTTTGTCGCCAATAAGCTTATCTGTTGTAGTGAATGTATGTCGATCTCAATATGTTTCTTTCGTTAATGTTAAACCGAGTTGCTAGACATATATACAACGCTAATATTATCACAATAAACAATCGTGGCATAGGACAGTGGACAATGGAGCTCGAGGAGAAGGTTACGGAGCCAACATGTTTTAGCCATAGTGTTGGCAACCCTGCAGTACTCGGCTTCAACGCTAGAACAGGATACTGTGGGTTATCTCTTTAAAGACCAGGAAATCAAATTGTCACCAAGGAAGACACAGTACCCAAAAGTAGACCAATGTGTATCAGGATATCCGCCCTAGTCAGCATTAGAATAAGTTGTGAGCCTCGAAACAAAGGAGGCATAAAGGTGCAAGCCATTGTCAAGTGTCCCCTGAATGTATCTCAGAATCCATTTGAGAGCATTAAAATGAAGCTTTTGTGGATCATGCATGAATAGGCACACCTGTTGTACAGTTTATGATATGTTAGGGTAGGCGAAAGTAAAGTATTAAAGAGCATTGACAAGACTCTGGTATAAAGTAGGATCTACAACAGAGGGTCAGAGTCAGGTGCCAGTTTGGATTTGGTATCCACAAGCGTGGCACATGACTTACAAGCGGACATTCAGGCTCAAGCAAGAATCTCAATGGCATATTTTTTCTAGTAGAGTAAAAGACTATACTTGTTGCGAGTTACAGCAACACCTAAAATATTATGTAGAGGCTCGTGATCAGTTATGGAAAACTCATAATTAAGGGAGGCAATAAGTCGTTGGAGAAGTTCATCAAAGGAGTCAGTAACCACAATATCATTCACATATAGAAGAAGAAAAGCAGTGTTCAACCTGCTATGAATATATGAATAATGAAGAGTCTGACCGGCTGTTAATGAAGCCAATGCGAGAGAGATATATGGCGAAGCATTAATTCCAGGCACGAGGTGCCTACTTGAGGCCATACAGAGACTTCCACAGACTGCATACATAATCAGGATGTTATGGATCAGTAAAGCCCTAAGGTTGATGCATATATACCATCTCCTAAAGATCGCTATGAAGAAAGGCATTCTTAACATCCAATTGATGAATGAGCCAAGAACATGATAAGGCAATGTTGAGAATAGTGCAGATAGTGGCGGGCTTGACCACGGGACTGACAGTCTCATCACAGTCAATACCTGGGTGTTGTGATTTACCATTAGCAACAAGGCAGGCCTTACGTCTCTCTAGAGAACCATCAACATGAACCTTGTGCTTATAGAGCCACATCGAACGGACCACATTAACCCCTAGAAGATGGGGAACCAAGTTCCAAGTTCCATTTTTAATTAGAGCATCATATTCAACCTGTACGGAGACACGCCAGTGAGGGTCACAAAGGGCCTGCACATGGGACTTGGGTAATGGAGAAGGTTGGGTGATATGGGCATGAACGTTTAATATGTGACGTGGCTTGATAATGGCACGTTAACTATGGGTCACTATGAGATGTTGAGGTGGAGTAGAAGGAGGTGTTGTGTTTGAGCTCGAAGAAGATGAGGACATAGGTTGTGGACCATAAGGAGGGGCAGACATGGGAAACCCATGGTGAGAGGAGCACCACTTGGCAAGGTGGTTGGGGCGACAAGCAACATGAGGAGATATTGAAGAATGGGAGAAGGGTTATCGAGATCGAGGAAGTCATAAGAGGGAGAGGTGGAGCTAGGCGACATTGTGGAAAAAAGGAAAACACTCTCATCATAAACAACATGCCTAGAGATGATGATTTTGCATATGACAAGATCCAAACAACGATAACCTTTATAGTGGGAGGGGTACCCAAAAAAGACACATTCGGAAGAACGGGGGGGCCAATTTGTGTAGAGCGAAAGCAAAGAGGTTGGGATAATATAAGCACCCAAAGGTCTGAAGATGAGAATATGAGACGGGCTTATTAAATAAGCATGTGAAGGGAATTTCATTATGGATGGCAAAAGAAGGGAGAATATTTAGGAGATGTGTGGCCATATGTAGAGCTTCTACCCAGTATGTGGGGGGAGTTGGGCTTGTAGCAGAAGGGTGCAAACCATATTTAAGGATGTCAATGGGATGGGCCGGGCCCGGGCCACGCTCGGCCCGGCCCAACCCTGCCTCGATGACTCCGGGCCGCAGCCCGACCAGTGGTAGGCCCGTGGCCCGTCGGGCCTCAGGTGTGCCGGGCCGGACCCGGCCCATCTATATATTTTTTAATTAAAAAACACAAAACGACGCCGTTTTGTCGGGTCGCAGGCTGGCTGAGCCGACTTGTGGCCCGCGCTGGCCGACCATGGTCGGCCCGTGGCCCGACCCGAGTGGACCATGGTCAGCCTGTGGCCCGCCAAACCAGGGGTCAGGCCGAGCCAGGCGGGCCGAGCTAGAATTGACATCCCTAACCATATTATTGATGGTTCGTATCATACGTTCAAATTTGCCATTTTTTGAGAAGTTTATGGGTAAGAAAGGCGAACAATAAATCCATGTTCATCAAAGAGACGATGGAACATAATGTTACCAAATTCGTCACCATTATCACACTAGAAGGCTTTAATTTTTGTGTTAAACTGAGTGTGGACATAAGCACAAAAATGGAGAAATTTGGTGAAAACATCACTCTTATGGTGTAAAGGATAAAACTGAGAGTAATGATCCAAGAAAACCACATAATAAGCAATGCTGCTAGCACTAACAGTGGGAGAAGTCCAAAAATCAAAATGAACAATCTCAAAAGGAACAGTACCAATATACTTAGAATGATGAAACGGTAACCTAACATGTTTGCCTAATTAATAAGCATGGTAGAGTTTTGGAGACTTCTCTTTATTACAATCAATTAAACTAGAAGAAGCAAGAGATTGGCTGACATTGTTGCCCGGATGTCCAAACTTACAATGCCAGCTGGAAGAGCTAATGGTGAGGAGAGCCGATGGCAGTGATGAGGACGTGACAGGGTATAGATCACCAAAACTGTCACACCGAAGGATGGTTTGTTGCATCAGAAGATCCTTTATAGAGAAACCATAGGGTTAAACTCAATAGAGCAGTTATTATCTCTAGTGAATTGGTGAACAGAAACAAGGTTTTTAATAATGTGAGGGGTAACAACTACATTTTGAAGGTATGGGGAGCGGGAGGTATTTAAGAGTGAGGTAAGTCCCATGTGCATTATGGGAATAACATGCCATCACCAACAGTAATAGTGTTGTGGATGCTTGAATTAAAAATGGAACTAAATGTATCAGGTTGGGCCGTTAGATGTGCTGTGTCACCGATGTCCATATAACAACCTAGGTCACTCAGATCTTAGAGCGTGATAGTACTGAATGCCTGAGAGAAATCCATAATGGGCTCAAAAGTGGGGTAGGCCATCCACAGCATAACGGACTGGCAAGCTATGCCTACAAGATGGGTAGATGCAACTACAGCAGGGCGAGTAGCCTAACAAGCCTACTGCTGCAACTAGGCGAGTCTGCTAAATCGGCTAGGCCTATGGGCAAAAGACCTAGCATTGGGCAGCACTTACAGGAGGCCACACAAATGCTCAGGAAGCTACTACAGGGGCCCACAATGGTGCAACAAGCGGCTAGGGCCAGTACAACGTGGGGCTAGGCAAGCTAATGATCCTTAAAAGAAGTCTAGTCAAATTGTTTTCCTTTCCCATGACCATTCTTTGAATTGTTGGATTGTCGTCCACTGCCATAGTTTATTTATAGTAGGTGGGAAGAGTGGTCAGTATGGTGGGGTTTATAGTGGAGGTCCGACTAAGACATTGGTCCTCAGCAAGGAGCATAGAATTGGCTTGAGTAAAAGTTGAGAACAGGACATGGTATATCATGAAACCTATAAGACTATCAAATTAGGAGTTTATGAGGCCATTTATGAGGTGTATGAATACGGTGCGATCGGTCACAAGGGCATCGATATTAGCCAATTGATCAAAAAGAGACTTAATTCAGAAGCAATAATCATTGACAGACAAATCCCTAATTTCAACATTACGTATATCTAGGTGAATAGCCCACAATTCTTTGTTCTCTGTAAAGAGGTTTTCAAGAGAGACCCAGAATTCTCCAGCAATGACTTTAGGCTTTAAAATCATTTACACAAGAGATTGAGTAAAACTCCTATAGATTCACAATTTAATGACATTGTCTGACTTTTTCCATTCGTGATTAGTGTCCCAGAAGGTATGGAGGTACCATCTATGTGTCCCAAAACCCCAAAGCTAAGGTAATAAGTTTCAAGTAGTTTCCTCCAAGTGTCATAATTCATAGCATGAAGATTAAGGGTTACAAGAACATAAACCTTAATGTTATGAACAAACAGAGTTCGATTAAAGGAGGGGGATGGAGGGATGGTGGTGTTGTCGGTGCTACTGGTCATGGTAAAGGGAAAAGGGAGAGCTAGTTGTTGTTGAGGGAAGGTATGGACATGATAAGGTGGGGGCCAAGAGGGAGAAAGGAAGGAGAGGGGGGGAAGAGAGTTACTAAGATTGAGAGGAGAAAGGAGGGCCACAGCTGCGATGAAACAACGACAGAAGGGAGGAGGCTTATTTGAGATAGGGTTAGGGAGAGAGGTCTCTAATACCATGTGATTTGGTGTAATTCCCTTAAGGATTCAATTACTTTATTTCTAAACTTACAATTACAGTCGAGATTACATAGGATAAAATAATATTTTTCAAGTAAAAAAAGAATACTAACAAACTAGGAAACTAATCATAACTAATTACAGAAATTATTTGCATAACTATCTACTATCACCAAAAGGATTTATAAGGGGTAATTTTCTTTCGCAATTTCAATTGTACCCTTCGTGCTTAAGAATTTTTAAGACAAATTCAAGAATGTATCTATACAATTAGGAGTTCAAAAATGTACCTTAAATATGAGGCTCTCTTTTCTCAAATTTACAAGTAAAATTGTTTACTTAGTCTAATAAATAATTGGGCATCTAGTTTCTAAAAAAAATGAATAAAGCTTTATTAAATGTACACTCTCAAACTATATTTCAAAATAACTTGACATATTTTTATTTGCCTTTTTGCTCTGACCATTTTTCCATAGAGTTGAACTTGGTAATAGTCTTAGTCAAAAGAAATCTCCCTTATAAATTATATAATTTCCTGTTTGATATTTTTAGATTTGAAGAAGTTGAATGAAGGGATTAAACACTAAGGTGAGAGGCTATAAAGCTTATAAATTTATAAGGAGACTGAAAACAATTAAGGAGGAACTCAAGGTATTGAACATGAGCAAATATCTCAATACACAACTTTTCAAAAACGAAGTACTAGGTTACCTCAACACTTTACAGGAATAACTTTACAAGGTAAAGCTCTTAAAATGCTTGAAAAGGAAGCTCTTTCCAACAATACTACATTATTGAATATCAATATCTCCCTTATAAGAAAAAAATCAAGAAATTATTAGTTAAAAGAAGGATATATGAATACTAAATACTTCTACAATTCCCTTATTACAAGAAGAAACATATTTTCCTTCCTAGAAAACACAGAGTCGCCATAAACCCCATAGTGATGAAGAATTAGCTTACAACTTCTTCTAAGGTGTGCTAGGAATTGAAAACAATATTATTATTTATATGTAGGATATGAAACATATTTTTTTTCTCAATATCACTTTATCTAGTTACCATTTGCATATAAGTTCTTGCAAAAATCATAATAATGAATATCAACAAGAATAGCAAATTCAAATTCAACAATAAGTGTGATGAGCAAAGGAACTTTAATCTTTCTTTTTTTGATGATTTGCTATTAGTTTGTGTTGGTACTCCAGAGTCTATCAAAGTACTAACTAAGTCATTGACTAAATTCATAAGTTACTCTTGCCTTATAATTAATTTGAGCAAAAGAAATTTCTTTTCCTATATAGACTCCTTGGTGACAAGCAAATGAATCTCTTCTTTAACAAGTTTTAAATATGAGCAACTTTCTTTTCAATACTTAGGCATAATACCAATCACCATGAAGACACCAAAATATACATACTGCCAACCAATCCTCGATATAATTCACAAGAGGTTAATCATTATTATTATCAATAACATACATATATGTTGGTTTTCTCACTTGAATTTGCCTATTAATATGATCAAAACCATAAAGAAGCTAATTAGGAACTTTCTCTAAACTAGTCAAGATTACAAAGTAACTGGGTCTAAAGTTAAATGGTCATATATATGCAATCCAAAAGCTAAAGGAGGTTTAAGAATTAGATCCATCAAAGTTGTCAACAAAATTTTTCTAGCCGAAAGACGATGAAAGCCTTAAGTAGATAAAGAATCCATATAAGTCAAGTGGATAAATACTCATTTCCTTAAAGGAGAAAGCATATGGAAGATCATGCCTAAATACAATATATCATATATACTAAAGCAGATTCTAGCGTTAAAGGATCTTATTAGCAACAACATCAAATTTAGAACTGGCAATGATAAGCAAACTTAGTTTTGGTATGATAATTTGAGTGAATTAGGACCTTTACACCAACTCTATAACCTCATAAGCTTAAAAGCAAGAATAATAGACAAGGAAAGAGTGCAAGTAATCATTGACAAAAAAGAACAGGTCTGGATAACACACCTGTCTAAATGGTTCTTGACAATTATAAGTAGAGCGTCTATTGACAACCCAAACCAAGGTATATAAGACTCAATTTTCTGAATTAGATATAATTATGAAAAAATCATTAACTAAACTTGCTTGGAAATCATTGCAGACCCTCATTAGTTAACATATGGATAATTTGGTTTGGAATAAAAATAAGATACCTAAATCTACATTTATTTATAACTAGTAATAAGAAAAAGGCTTTAGACTAAAGATAAACTTAGTTTAGCTCATAATATCATCCTAATCTACTTGTAATTCTAGTAAGAAAATAAAGCTCTAGACCAATATCTTTTCTTTGATTGCAGCTTATCTCCAATGCTCTGGAAACAACTGTTAGTACTATGTAACCTACATTACAATAAAAATAACTAGAGCATTATAGTTAAGTGCACCTACTAAGCTTCAAAGATTAAATAAAGAACATAAGTTAGTTTTTGAAGTGGCTTTTAGCTATATAATCTACTTTATCTCAAAGGAGAGAAATATTAGATTTTTCAAAAATATACAAATGGATAAATAAACCTTATGCTTTAAGGTTACTAACTAGATTAAGGAAACACTAGTAGTCATGAACATATAATGCAAACCTAAAGAATGAGACCTTGAGATAAAACACAATTGATTCATGATCAAGCCTATAGAAGCTAAAACCATATTTAAAGCTAGAACCATTACCTTATAATTATATGGAATCATTAACCAAGGGTATGAAATAATCTAGATCTATCATTATAAAAAACTAGAACCAATATTATAAGATGAGTTGAACGCCATAAGAAAATAACTTGATAGGTCCAAAAAGTTCTTTGAAGAATTAAAAAGAAAACACTCATAATTGTATTAATGGATAACATATTCTATGGTACCAAATTTTTTGGGATTTTTTCATTTTAATGCCAAATATTTTAAATTTTTGCGACTAACCTCCCAAGGCTCAAACAAATAATGTCAAAATGTTAGTTTTGTTAATTTTTGCTAATATGGCTAATAGATCAAGACATCTGGGCATCCATATGGAAATTTTGTCGACATATGTACACCTACATAGACTAACCCATAAAGCATGAACTTAACCACGACTCGTATCCACAACTCATAACTCGTAACCTGTCTATTATTTTAAAGAAAACCCACCTTTGAACCCTAATTTTCCCCTTTGTATCGTTTGGCCAACAAAATCTTTTGTGTCATCTGACCAATAAAAACTTCTTTGTGTTTATGAAGGCAAGTCCATCAAAAACTGAGAGAATAAGGTAAGACTTACAACCCATTTCATGTAAGTCTTCATATTTTATCTCTTACCTTTCATATAAGTCTTCATCTTCTTTTCTCACTACCTAGAATACCTTTGATACTTTAGGCAGCTTATAAATTGAAAATAACCCTATGCCTCTGTTTACGTCATCTCAAAAGAAGGCAAGTTTCTTCTTCTTCTTTATTAGATTTTTTTATCAGTTTCATCCCTCCCTTGCTTTTAGATCCCTAAACCATAAATAGACATATATAAGGTAAAATCGACATTATTATTTTTCCATTTTTGGGTTTCATCATTTTGATTTCATTCCATTTTATCCTTATGCATTTCTAAGTCATTATTTAAGTTTATACCCTACTTCATTTTGTTGATATTCTCACCTCTATTTTTGTTTGTAAGATCCATAAATATTCTCACTTATATTTGCCAATATTCCACTATTGTTGGTCTACAATAGCAATTTATAGTTTTGTTTACTTATGTTTATCAATTGGTTTTCTTTCCATTCTTAAGGTAAACTACAGAGTTTACTATGAAGCAAATTAGGATGTTTAAGTTTAATTCCTTAAACCTTATGGAGCACGTTAAAAGGGTTTGAACATCAAATACCTAAACAAGAGTAGGAAATTGAATTGGTTAAATTGGTTATTAAGTATATATGACATAGCTTATGGAACTTATGGTACTGTGCATAAAGGAATCAATAATAATCAAGGAGTTATAGGTAATTTTATTCTGTTTTTTTACTCTTTTTGTCCTTCTTTCGTATTTTCTTGTGTGTTTTTGGGGTCTATTTCTTCTTATTTATCCTCTACAAATTTTAAATCTTGTTTGGTTTCCCAAATACTTTCATGAGATAAGAATGTTTTATTCTTCTAAGGCTCCAAAATTTTATATATACAAATGATGCTTTGATGAACTGAACATTTGTTATTTAAATGAATGTTCTCTCTACTTTACTTCTTACACTAGGATATGGAAAACACTATAATTTGGCATTTATTAAGGCTACGCTATATCTTTTTTATGATTATTCTTTCTTTAGCATAGATTATGCATTATGAGTCAAAAATAGATGGAATTTTGGTGACTGCATTAGATCAAGAAATTTTATATTTTTATAGGTTAATGGTTATCATATAGACTTTATAGACAGAGAGGAATTAAGTACGATGCATTGTTTCTTGTGTTAGACATGAGGTTATTTATCTTTCTATTTTATGATTTTATAAGTTTTTTGGTCTATTTAATCTTGATAATTTTGTTAACTTTTTTCATTACTTATTCAATTTTTAGCATCGACATTGCTAATTCTTTGAGTGGATTGATCCCCTCATATGTAAAAGAACTTTGAGCATCATTCTTAGTTTGTTTAAGAAAAAAAGCAAGCTAGAAGAAGAAAAAATTGGCTAAAGTTCAAATTTTAAGATTATAACTATTGTATTATTAACAATTACCATTAAAAATTACCATAAGTGGATGTAGAAGAAGAAGCAATAATTTGTATTATAAAATTAAAAATATTGTGAATAGATGAAACTTATTTATCATCTCTTTTATGGAACACCAAATTCATGGTCTTCTATATTATATTGAAAAGTCATGAAAAACATGAATTTTCATACTTAAGATATAATAAGTAATTTCATTTTTTATCAATCAAAAGTTAACTGTAATGTCTCGATATTTGACCGTACAAGGAGCTGAGATTTGGAAATTTTAATAAATGTGTATCTACATTCTCCAATTATACACTATTTGATATACCCTACAAGAATTTTTAACTTCCTTTGGTTTTGTTCATCTTCCAACTATTACTGTATTTTTGTAAGATTTAATAAACGTCATTTTCCAACTTTTCTCATATATTAATGTTCTGGTGTAAATGGAAAAGATGAGGTAGTCATAGTAGATATCAAGCTAACTAGTTTTAATCAAGGTACATTTATTAGCAAGCATTATCTTATCTATGACATTTTAACATATGTCAAAATGATTAAATTAAAAGGAAATTTTTTTCCTTTTAAAGGGGGTTGCATTTGATATAATATGAATGTGAGTTGTTAAAGAAGCTTAATCAAAATAGGAGATTCATTAAGAAGTTGTTATATCTAAATATAATAAGAAAAACTATTAGTTATTCCATTTAACATTCACAACAGTTTATAACTCATCCCAAGAAGCCTCATTGGCAAGCTAGTTTGCAGTTTTCAATTAAGTGACTTTATATAGAATTCCCTTATTGTTTTGACCTTGTCCTCTTCCTTGAATTTGTTTAATCCTAAAAAGTAGTAATAAATAATTAAAAAACAACTTAATTTTCAAAATTAATTTAAAACATATAAATCTTTATGATTTTTCAATACATACTATAAAGCCCATTTATATAATAAAAGTAGCCCATCCTATAAAAACCTTTAAACTTGTATTAATAACTAAAATCTGGAGCTCATACGAAACCACCATCTTCTTCACTTTTCTCTCTATGTCCCAGCTGGTAAGTGTGTCTAAAAATACACTCTTTCATCTGCATGTAACTCTTTCCTCATAAGTTTCCTCATTCTGTTTGTTTTGCAGATTGAGGACTGTTGTGTATAGACGTATTATATGTATGATTTAATCAGTTGACTAAGTGTTTTAATTAATTATTGAGTTACTTGGTTTTAAGGGTAAGGTCAGTTATCCTTACTGAGTTGCAAGCTCACCCCTTGACATTATTTTTTTAGGAGATCCAGTGATTGCCCGATAACCTTAGTGTACGTGATTGACAGAGTGGAGAAAACATGGGGATAGAAGTTTAATTGTGTAAAGTTTTCCACTGTATATATTTTTGAATATGATAGCTCCAGTAGTTGTGTTATGTAGAATACTTTTGTATCTGAAAAATAATTCTCTCTTTTGGAACTAATGAGGAATTTGATGATTAATGGTATGCTTTAGGAAATTTTTGGTTAATTATGGTATTTGAATTTTTTTGGGAGTGTCACATTAGGTGGTATCAGAGCGGGTTTACGTTTCTGGGGACATATTGAGTAAAAAAACCTTATAATGTGTTCTTAGGAGAGGATAATGTTAGCCCAGAGTCACTTAGGGAATCAAGGAGTTTGATCCGTGCTCTGGATGTGCCAGATCAGAGGATGCCTAAGCAAATAGGATAGGAGGAGAGGTGCCAATTCCACCACAGATGATGCAGTTCTTTCAGATGATGCAGCAAGCTATTACTGCAACTCTAGCCCGAGGTGATTCTGGGGTGGATCGCAATTATGAATGGATCTGGAAGATGGGTGCAATAGAGTTTCAAGGTACTGCTGACCCTGAGGAGGCTGATGCATGGTGGGAGTAGACAAAGATATTTTTAGATCATTTGGAGTGTACCTCAAAAAGAAGGTTGCAGTATATCGTTTCCTTATTCCAGGGCAATGCACTAACTTAGTGGAAGTCAGTGAAGAGATCCTATGAGACCCGAGAGATGACTTGGCAGGAGTTCTAGAGAGAGTTCAGAGATAAATCACTCTGCAGATATTTCGGGATCGAAAGAAGATGGAGTTCATGAGTTTGGTTCAGATAAAGGAGATGTCAGTGGCAGATTATGAGGCTAGCTTTGCAGCTTTATCTAAGTATACATTAGAGGGTGTGGCAAATCCTGAAGACAGATTTTATAAATTTGAGGAGGGTTTGAAGACAAATATTCATTTGGGATTAGGAGTTGTTACTTCTAACTTCAAGAAGTTACTAGAGATTGCACTTAGAGTGGAGGATATGATATAATAAGGTAAAAGGAGGAGAGAGTTAAATAGGCGATCTGAGAGTCATTATTTAGAGGAGAGTCGGTCTGTTACGAGGGGAGCTACTCATTCATGGTCTACTTGTAACACCCCCACTACTATAAGGTACATACCAGAACACCCTTACGACATTCCAATACATACCTTATAACAACAGCATGTTAACTATAACACTTTCACTTTATTACATGGCAATTAATCCAACTTAATCATGGAATCAACTAAATACAAGAAGTCACCAAAATTTTTTAAATAAATTTCCTCTTTTCATTTCATAAATACTGAATATACATACATTGTAGCTTTCCAAGATCTATCCATTTACATCATCAAAATCCAATACAAAATGTACTACATAAAAGAGGAAATACAAAAGATCTAATTAAATCCTTCAGTCCAGCTGACCGACTTTTGAGCCATATCTTCTTCACAAAAGTACAAGAATTAAGCATCATGTATGGTCTCTCAGTAGCTAGAATCCTCTCTGTATCCTGAAATGTCAACGTGTAATTTTGGATGAGTTTTGCAGACTCAGATGAGGTAAGCATCATCGATGGTTCACTCAATTCATGCATCAGATCAATACACGTAACATATTTTTCACATCTTTGCATATTCATAAAACATCACCTTTCACTTTCAAAACAATCATAATGATCATTTAATTCATGTAAAATACACACATCAAATATAAATGCAATGCACGTAAAACTCACTTTCATTTGTTATTGTCATTATGACCGAGTGACTCTTTTACTAGCCCATATCCCTTAGTGGATACCTAGCTCTATCAAATAATGTCCCATATCCCTTAGTGGATACTAGGTATATTCACAACTGAACCTGAGGCTCTGATCACAGTATGAGCTTTAACTCTTTATCCTGGCGACTCTAGTCACAACTTTCTTTATCTTTCAAGCATTCTAATATCGACATGATTCACATATCATATGTTCAATTGGACACATGCTTGCACTTTCACATTCAAATCACATTGGACCTAAGGTCCGACATTCAACATCATTATTGAGTAACATATATTCCATCATATTCACATACAAGGAGCACTTCAATATCACAATCATCATATCAGAATCATCGGACCTTCATGTCCGGAATTCAACAATCAAGTCACATTCATAGATAATTCAGATCAAAAATTAAGCAAACAAATAATTAAGTGAGATAATCTAGGTTACTCACCACTTGCTTCTGAAGCTATTGCCTCGAAGTTCCGGCAACGCCTGGGTGTTAATGTTCCACTTGCTCCTCTAAAACAAGTAATATACACACATCACACTTTAGTACAATTATAAGCATTCATTTAGGCACATGTATGTATATGAAATATGTACAATGCATGTTCATGACAATCCTGGGTATCTTTCCATTATTCTCATCACATAATCATACATATTTCCAAACTCACATAAGTATCATTTATACTTATGGTTTATACCTCAATAATACCATAAAAATCAAAATTCATAACTCATTTCTTCAATTCAGATTTTTCCTAAGACACTTTCGGGTCAATTTTCCATGATCAATATAATAATGAAAATGAAGTAATTTGAGGGTACTTTCTTCTAGAAAATTGTTCATCTATCTCTTAAGTTTCTATTGACACTAAGATCATTCAATTTAGTTCAGTTTCCTATGAGTTATGCTCACAATACCACAGACTATGTATAATTGAACTTTTGGCCAGTTCATAATCATTACCTCAAATTGTACAACTCATAACTTTCAACTTAGATATCTAAAAATTACAAACTTAATACCAATTAAAAGATAAAAGAATGGAATACAACTTTTATGAAGACACTTTTGTATGATTCAGCCTATATCCATTTAGTTTTTATGAAAACATCAAGACATAATTTCCGTCTCGGGTGGTACTCCAACCTCAATTAAGACTCAATTTCACACCAAATTTTGAAAGTCCTAGAGACAGAAATTTACACTTCTTCAAGAAAGTTGTATAATTTTGTCTATAATTTAATATGAATCAAAAATGACCTCATTTGGACATATACAGCTCAATATATCATCAAAATATCAACACATGTTTAGAAAAAGAATCGCGGTCGCCCAGAGTCGCGATCGTGACCTGCTTCAGGGCCGCTGCACTCCTTCTTCTGTCTTCTATTTTTTCCGAACTTCACTTCCATTTCAAACCTATAAAATGAGGTTTTTAGGCAAAGTCTTCTTCTAAACAATTGTTCATCTATGTCTTAAGTTTCTAAAGAACCTAATTTCATGCAATTTGGCTCAGTATTCTGAAAGTTATACATAATTTACTACATACTATTCAGAAATAGAGACCTAATCTGAAACTCAACTTCAAGACAAATTTTAACACTCTTAGAGACAGAATTCAAACTCGATTTCTTCAGGAAATTTGTATCCTTATGTCTCTAGTTTACTCCAAATTAGAAATAATTCCATTTGGAATACTAGAGAAGATGTTATAGGCAAAAGAAGAAAGGATGTCTAGGGTGCAAAAAGCTCTCGGGTGCACTGGTTTATCCCAACAAAAATTAAGTCATGGCCGTGCAACATCAGTGCATAGCCATGCATTCCAAAATAACCAAGTCACAAGTCTTCAACCATAATGCATGCCCTTGCACACCAACAGACAAGTAACGGCCGTGCAACCTTAACTCACGGTCGTGCACACTTAACCTCCAGAACCAATTTCCAGATTTTTCCTCATCATTTACATCCCAATTTTATCACTCAATCTCTCCCAAATGATATCAGATGCTAAAATTTTTAGTGGGTAAGTATATCCGAGTGTTTCAAGTCCAATGGTTCAAGTCCCATGTCATTTGGAGGTCGGGAGAAGGAAATATAGCCAAAATACTAAAGGATGTTCGAAGCTGTACATGTTTCTACTTTTCTTCCAATACTGCAATTTCTTCTTCTTCATCCTTTCTTTTCCTCTACTCAAACCAACATCTATAACTTAACTCAACCCCATTTTCACCTTCATTTAACTCAATTCATCCACAAACAAAGCCAAAATCCTATATTAAAACACAACCATCAAAACAGAAGGTCACACTTACGCATTTTGCCATTTTTCTGCACTTCCTTCACTTTCATTTTTCTGCATACTCTTGATTTTTGACTCTAACTTTCATTTAAAACATTCATTCTCATCTCCAGACATCACCATATACCTATTCCTTCACTCTAAACTCATTTTAAATCATCTCTAAAAACACTCAAAAATACTCACATATAATATTGAAGACATCAACAGAAACAGAGCATTTATCAATCAATTCATAGATACATTAACTCATCATCATAACATTTCTATTTAGCACAATCCATACAGATAATTTATACACTTACTTGTTTTAGCCACAAACCTCTTCAAGTCAAGTGAACCTAGCTCCCGCGTATCACACAATAATCATCCTTTAAGGGTGAAATATGTTGGGTCTTCAATAACAAGAAAAAGGCAATGAAAGATGGAAGTAAAAAGGTGAAGATTTTCGGTAAAGATCAACGTTGAGAGTGTTGGTGAGAAAGTGTCGTGAAAATGAAGAAGAGCATTTAATGAAAATGAAAGAAGAGATGGTCTTGTAAAGAAGAAAGAATCGTGGACGGTTAAGTTTGGTGGGTTAAGTACATGGTAATTAAATGCTAGGTAAGTTTCATAACACTTACTACTTAAATATAAATGCTAATTGGATATTTACTTAAGCTACCACATGATTCTTAATAACTAGTCCATTTAACTCCAATTTCTACTCTAATCATCTCCCAAATTTTCAATGACATATGTCACTAAACCCAAATGTCATTTATAAAAATTTTCACTACAATTTGACTCTTAATTCTATTTCTATTTATCAATTTACTTGCCATGTGACATTTTTTTCCTAGTCCAAAATTACCCAAAATTTCAGAAATTTTTCTAAAATTCTCCAAAAATTCTAATTCACTAAATACACTCTCCAAAACAATTTTCAACATATAAAAGCCACAATTCTCAACAAAATCACATTCACAATTCAGTTATAAATCAATTATACCCAGAATATCTATGAATGCATGTACAATTATTTTCATGTGCAAAAAATCAATATTCAAGAATGTGAGCATATTATAGAATGTATGAGCATGAAATGCATTTTCTAATTTCTTAATAAACTCTCATAATTACTATTCTAGCCTCAACATGGGTAACGGGATGTTACACTACTAGTGTCAGGGGATCTAGGAGACTCGATGCCACATCAAGCAAGCGTGGTAGTTGCTACCAATCTGGTGGAGGAGCTGGTAGGGATTTAGGACAGCATACCACTGCCAGTGCATCATTAGTTGGATCCGACAAAGGGGCTAGTTAGAGGTTCAAAGGATCTTTTGATAGAAAAGTTGGAGGATATCCGAGTTGTGCCACTTGCGGAAGATTTCACAGAGGACCATGATGGGGGCCTACTAAAATCAGTCAAGCATGTTATATTTGTGGAGAGCAGGGATACTTTTAGAGAAATTGTCCGACAGTAAGGAGGAGTTTAAGAGTGAGCACAAAGGAGACAATATAGGGTCAAAGTGGTGTCTTTGGTTTGGGCAGAGGTTCAGGTAGAATTGGTAGCTGAGGTGGTGGTAGAGGAGTTGCACGTGGATCAGTAGTGGGCACGGATACTAGTGGGACATCCCCAGCTCAGATCCAAACTCAGGCGAGGATATACCATATGAAGAGGTAGGAGGCAACTGCAGCCAATGATGTTATTTTTGGTATGATTTCATTATTTGATATTAACGCTTATGTGTTAGTAGACCCAGCATCTACACACTCTTGCATTTCTTTAAAGTTTGCCTCTAGATTTCTAGGGGAGGTTAGTCCTTTAGGATATGACCTAAGAGTGACATTACAATAGGAGACTGTGTGGTAGTAAATAGTTTAAGAAGGGAAATGTCAATGAGGATTGGCGGAGTGGAACTACCAGTTGACTTAATAGTGATGGATTTGAGGGATTTTGATGAGATTCTCAGGATGGATTGATTGGCACAACATCAAGCTATAATAGATTATTATGCGAAGGAGGTGATGATAAAGTCTTCGGGTAACTCAAAAGTGATATTTGTGGGGATAGCAGAGTGGTTCCAACATGTGTGATCTCGGCTGTGACTACTAGACAATTGATATTGGATGGATCTAAGGCATATCTAGCTAATGTTATAGATACGAGGTAGGTGAGTCCTATATTAGAAGATATTCCTATGGTAAGGGAGTTTTTGGATGTATTCTTAGATGAATTACCAGGTTTATCACCTTAACGAGAGATAGATTTCACCATTGAAACTATGCTTGGAGTGGCACTGATGTCCATTGCACCTTACAGGATGGCTACTATTAAGTTAAATAAGTTAAAAAGGTAGTTAGAGGAGTTGTTGAAAAAGAGTTTTATTAGACCGAGCACATCACCATAGGGAGCTTCAATGTTGTTTGTGAAGAAAAAGGATGGCAGTATGATCCTATGTATAAATTATCGACAATTTAACAGAGTGACAGTGAAGAATAAGTATCCGTTACCGAGGATAGATGATCTTTTAGATCAACTAAGGGGAGTCGTTATATTTTCTAAGAATGAATTGAGATCGAGATACTGGCAGTTGAGGATAGCTGAGTCAAGTATTCCCAAGACAACTTTTCGTACTGGGTATGGACATTATGAGTTCCTAGTAAAGCCTTCCGGTTGACTAATGCACTAGCTGCATTTATGGCATTGATGAACAAGACATTTTAGGAGTATTTGGATCAGTTTATGATAGTGTTCATTAATGATATATTGGTGTATTCGAGGAGTAAGGAGGAGCATGAGCAACATTTGATGATTGTGTTATAGATTATAAAGGAGAGACAGTTGTATGCAAAGTTAAGTAAGTGTGAGCTTTGGATGGAGTGAATAGTTTTCCTTAGATATGTGGTGTCTCGAGAGAGAGTGATGCCTGATACTACTAAGATAAAAGCAATTATGAAGTGGGAACCGCCTAGAAATATATCATAAATAAGAAGTTTTCTAGGACTTGCTGGGTATTATCAGAGATTTTAGAGGGATTTTTGATAATAAATAGCTCGTTAACTAAACTTGTAGCACCCCACTCCAGCAAGACCCGAACCCGACATCGTTGATGATATCCGAGTCCGTGCAGCACGAGGGTGGCGTGCTAATGCACTTTATCATTCAAAAGTCGATATAATTTTTTTTATAATATAACATGCAGAATACATACTCAAATGGGCCCCACATTCATTCATCAGCATTTTCAATGTATACAGAAATAAGAAAAACACTAATGCAGACGCGAACTGATCCCGACCTCTATCCTTCACTTGTATGCTGTAGGTATACTCCCGTTGGC
>JAOQMS010057065.1:0-26928 GCA_027563885.1 Erythroxylum longipes | reverse complement strand
TAATATAGGCCGAAACTTATTGGGCTTCCATAATCCTAATGGGTTTAGGATTATGATATTCTTATTCCTAATAGGAAACAACATTAGGGTTTCTCTATAAACAGATAACTTATGTCTCATTAGAAGACATATGAAAACCCTAGCCACCAAGACCTAGCCGCTTTTTCTTTTTTGAGAGAAAAATTGTGCGGCGTTCTAAAGTGTATTGGAATGTGCTAGCACACATTAGCTGCTGCCCAGATTGTTCATCCTCTTGTGGATACCAGTAGAGGACGTTTGTATGTTGCAGCGTCTACAAATCTAAAAACAAGTACCAATCTGCGTCAAGAGGTAATTTTGTACACTTTGTGAAATTTCGGTTATACTTCTTATTGTGTAATTTTAGTTAACCAAGGCATAAGAAACGAAGTCCTATGGTCCATTCTGCTGTGTATTGTGAATTCCCGGGCCATAAGCGATCCAACAGTATAAGCATCCCAAAAACTAACCTAAATATCTTCATGTCTCCTTTGCTTTTAAATATGATACTTTCTACCTAGGTTAATATATTCATCCAACCTATAGGAGGACATTTCATTCTAACTATAGCTAGAAGATAGTTCCATAGAGCAAATGAGAATTCATAGGTAAAGAATAAGTGATCATGTGTCTCCAACTGAAGCTTGCATAAATCGTAGTTTAGGTTATAAATGTCAAACTTTATTTGATCTCTAGTGCTCAATCTATAAGAAATGGCAAGCTATAGAATGAAGGAATTCGATTGAGCAATACTAGAGTCCCATATCAACTTATACCAAGGGCATTTATACAAAGTACCCATTAGTAGTTGCTTATATAAAGAAGTAGTGAAGTTTCCTGAGTTAGTTCGTAACCATTAAACATAATCTAGAAAGTATTAGTTGATGATATAATCTGGCATGCATTGGATAATATCATAAAATTCCCCAGTGGAGTGAAAAGGCTAAAGTCATCTATCATCCATAACCACCTACTTCACTTTAACATTATCTAGGAATAAAGCTTCTAGAGTGGAGAGTTACCTAAGTAGGTATAGAGGACCAAACATAAACCAGTTTTCAAACTAGAAATTAGTTGTTTTCTGTTCCCAATATTATGTTTCATTTGAGACTATATAAAAGTTATGGTTTTCATATTTGTCAGAAGGTGTAATAAAATAATTATTTACACTTCAAGGTCCAGATGCTCTCATTATTCAGATGGTAAGTGTGAATCTACCTTACCTATAAACTTTCTCTTTCCACACAGATTCTCTACAATCTCTTAGCCATCAAAACTTTAGACATTTTGTTTCTGGAAATCAATTCAAGCTCACCGTACTTTTTAAAGGTATAGATTATGCTCCATTTCACTTATGGGACCTTTGAATTGCTTCTAAATTTACCTCAGATGATGTCCCTGGTTACTTTATTATTTCCTTTCATGATACTCCTAAGTAAAGTAATGTATGAACACTAATATAAATACAAACTGCTGAAGATAGACATGACCAGTCACAACCCACCTCCATATAAAAGGAATTTGTTGCACCAGCAATTGGTTCTCCTTTCTAATGAGTTTAATAGAGGGGTACATTCAATTGCACTTTTTCTTTTAGTGGATATAGGAACTACTAAGTATTTGAAAGGCAATTTCTTATAGCTTTTTTCTTGGATTTAACTTAAAGTTGGAGAAAGCTTTGAAGTCTTCCATAGAGCTAATTAAGATTTCTATAGAGCTCCAATCTACCTCAAAAAGCATCAAAATATCGTCAACAAAGGAAAGTTGTGATAGTCCTAACTTTCCATATAAGAACTTATGCTCCTTTAGGGAGTTATATAAGCTCCTTATTGATACTATTTGAGTATGAAATAGTAGTGATACATGAATTGATCCACCTATTAAACTTTCCAGGATATCCAATGGCTTGTGAAGTTTTCAAAAGGAAATCGTAGTTCACATAATCAAAAGCTTTTGTAAATTCAATTTGCAATGCATAACTATTGAGTTTTTTTTACATTAATAACCCTAAGTAGTTCCTAAGGGAAGATTATATTATCACTAATTCTCTTACCATTGACATAAGCCCATTAACAAAGGTTAATAAGGTTAGGAAGTGGTTTCTTTAACTTGTTTCTAGAATCTTGCAAATTACCTTAGAAAAAAATTACAACAAGCTATTGTCCTATAGCCATTGAATGATGAGTGGCTAGATGATTTAGGAACCAAAAAAATAAATGTTTAGTTGAGTTTAAGAAGAAGCTTACCATTCCTAAAGAATTATATCACTATGTATGTTACCTAATTACCAGTAAGCTCCTCTGTGGTTTGGAATAATCTTGCATTGAAGCTATCTAGACCTAGAGCTTTGTCAGGTGAGAAGGAGAATAGAACATCTTCGACTCTTGTATAGTTACATCTTTTATTAACAATAATATCATATTATTACACATTGAGTTTTTGAGGTTATCTACCAATTCTTAGGGTTATCAGTTATCTGGTTATGACAAGTCCCTATTCTGAAATGACTAGATGGCTTGCCCAACACCATACGGTGGCACTCCTGTCAATTTCTAAATTAATCGAAAAGTTCTCGTGAAGTTAAAGCTACTACGTTTGTTATGGAAAAGGTTCAACTCAACAATAAGAAATATAAAGAGTAGAGTTTTGTTTTTCAATTTATTAAAAATTTTGACAGCATAACGATTGGATTTTAACATCCCAAAAATTTCAAAGTCCCTATAAAAGTTCAAAACACTTTCATTGTCACATCAATTTCTCAACTACAAATTATGGACTTCAAATTCACTCATCTGTAGCCTTAAATAGTTACATCAATAAACTTTGAAAAGCTAAAACAAAATCATGCATTTATTTAAAAACCTTTATACGCATCCATTTTTTACACAAATGTACATTCCAAAATATGTTCAAAGATATACAATGGTTGTCAAAAGCATGTACATGGAAAAAGTGCCTACTTAGTAGCACATGATGAAGTTTACCAATGGCAAGGTGGAGTCCCTACTGCTGAAGCCCCTAAGCATGCTCCTAAGAGGTTTTATCTAAAAATAGAAAAAGGAGTGTGAGCTAAACAAGCTCAGTAAGTGTAAATAAAATTCTTTGTAAATTATTTGTAATCATTTATACCTCCCTAAAAGAAATTCATTTTATTTAGTATAAGACAATGCCAATATAAAACATATACGCTTCTTGAAACCAAAATTCTCAATTTTAATTTAAAAGAAAACAGTGGTCGCATTAGTTATTGTCATGAACATTTTATCGAATATAGCCATCACAAACTTCCTTGTACTATGGTACCCATATGCATAAGGTCATGGAGTTGGTTCTGTATCACTTACCTATGACTAGATAACCACTAGTTATAGAGCTAGTTCTACATTGCTTACCCATAATAGGTTAACTATTATAGACCAGTAGTTACGAAGCTTGTTCTACATCGCTTACCCATAACAATTTTGGCTAGCACTTTATATACTCCGTATGTGCAGAGGGAGATTCACTAGACTAGACCACTGACAGACACAATACCATCCACGGTTAGTAACTGAGGCACCGGGATACTTCCATGCATGTTTAGAATACTTTAACTGGTATAATATGATTTAATGAGCCTAATAGTGTACCATAAGCTAAAAACAAAATAATTCTTCTTAGTATGTTTAATTGTGGGATAAAGCTTAAACCATTTTGTAAAGTAATTTATACAATTTCAAAATCAAAAACAAATGGGAGGTGTCTGGAGCCTGTCATGATCATGATAAGGGTGTCATGATCGTGACACTGCCTTTGGCCCATGTACATTCAAAATTTTCAACTTCTTCCAATCTCACAATCAAAAAATTGAATGGATAATTTAAAATCACATGCTACTAATTCTTTTACAAAGAAGTTATTCAAATGAAACAATTAAAATACACTCATAGTTCTGGAATTTATTTCTAAGGGCACTCATGCTTTCTATTCCTTTCTTTTACATACACAAAGCGCATTTTGCTTAGGAATTTATTTTTAAATTCATAAACAAGGTATTAACACTATATTTTCAGTTTAATCGATTATGACTCTTGTGTCATGATCTTGATCCTTGCCCAGAATTCATACCTCCCCTTGTTCCATAGTTTTCATATAGAAAATGTTCGCATTATATTTTGAGGTCTTCAAGAAAATTATTCCCCTATGTATCTAGTTTCCATAGAACAAAACATTATGCCATTTTAACTTTTAAATCATGAAACATGTACCAAATATCACAAGTTGCTTCAACACAGGAGCAGTATTAGATTACCATTTTTAATCTAAAATTTCAATATCATTTAGCTAAAATTAAGTGAACGTAACTTCTAGAAATCTTTAGAAATATGTCTCAGGTTTCATTTACAGTTGCAATCACCCAATTTGGAAGTCTTTAGGTTGAGTTATGGCAAAAACAATGGAACTAGTTCAAGTGAAATGAGATCCTAAGACAGAATTTCACTAAATGTGGCTATCTCTTTTATCATCTTCAACCAAATTTGAGTTTTGGATCATATCACACTAAAAACCCTAGCCATGGAAGATTCTTTCAAGCTTGATTCTTTGGTTTACTTTCTTGATTTCAAACCTTAAATGCTTCCAAACTTATTATCTACTTCATTGCTTGTCAAAATCACCATTAATCTTACACCAAAACCATTCCATGCAAAAGCCAAAAAACTAGAAATTAAAGCTAGAAAACTTACTAATTTTCCTTCAATCTTTACTTCATAAAGATATATTCAAATATAACTCAAAACCCATCAAAAATGGCAGCCTTCTTCTTCTCCTTCTTCTTGGGCGTGAGTCACCCTTGCTTCTCTTCTTTCTCTTTTATTTTTTGGTCTCTTATGAAGGTGGTGAAAGAATGAAAAAAGTTGTCTTGTTTTTTGCCTTTTTCTATTCCTTTTACGCATTACACATGGCACTATCTAATTGGTCCTCTTTTATGACTCATCAATCCACTAACATTTTATAAAAAGACCATATTGCCCTTACAATATTTTAAGAAAAAGACCAAATACACCTTAATTAGTTTTATTCATCAACTAACTGAATTAAATTTTGAAAAATTTTCACAACCATTTTCCCATCAAATTGACCATGAAATATACTAATTTGGGTCAACATGTATTGACTAGATGCTTTAAAATTTTTGAAGGGGTTTAAAAAGCATGTTTCCATTATTTTCCAAAAAGGGCATTTTAAGTCTTAAGCTTTTGAAATTCCTGAAATCCATCTAATTGGAATTATTGTCGATCTATTTTAGTGTCATTAAACTCTAATACTTATTTTGGACATTTTCAATTCTTTTCAAAATTTGATACCCAAAATCACTATCCAAGAGGAAAAATACTATTCACTGAATGTAACAATTTATATTCAATCACAGCAAAAGGTTAAGGGTTTTACAAGTTACTTCTCCATAAGATGTTTTTGAAGTACTCCTTAGCTAACTCCTTGAGTTCATATTGATCATTCACCAAATTTTCTCTCATATATTTTAGAGATAAAATCATGTTTCTATTCCTTCTTCTTTGTATTACGCTGTGAAAAATGTTAAAATGACTCAATTCTAGAAAGTTTTAGCTAGTTGGTTACTTACTTTTGACTAGCCAAATAATAACTAGTTTGAGTAATAACTAGCTAAAATCTTAGTCAAACATAATACACATATTCTATGGCTTTTAAGAACCTCCATCAACTATCTAGTCATATCCCATTAGCTAATCAATGAGTAGTACAACCAATTTACAATGTTTAGATGGTGAATGATCTAAGCTATGTACATTATTAAATAATAGCAATTTACATAGCAAGTTATCCAAACTTAATTTTTTAACTCTTCAAGCTCTTTCAAAGTTTAAAATTCTTTTCTTAGAAAAGAATTATTTAAAAACATTTTAAAATTTATCCAAAATTTGTTTTAAGATCACGAGCGTTTTTCTAACCTTTTTAAAATTTCTCTTAATTATGACAATGCATGTGCATTATTCCTTCCACGTAAATATTCATCCAATGTTGAAGATCTTATTTCATTAATAAGTAAGATAAGGTTACCAAAAGATTATAATGACATTACAATTTAAACGTGTTTGATTCCTCCTTATTTTTAGTTCTTTATTTGAAATTTCTTAAACCTCTCTTGAATTGCATATCTACTCCATTTTTCTTATTTTCTCCATCCTTTATTTTTATGGTTAATTTAATTATATCTTTTACATACTGTTTCCTTCTATTGAACTTGATCTTCCACATATTCCTGAATTTCATTATTATAGTCTTTTTTTGAAAAGGTAATAATGTCATTAAAACCCCAAAAGGGGACAAAATAAGGTTTACATAACCATATCAATCAAAAAGCTAACATATATATACTAAGCTCACCACTCAATTCTTCTTTCATAAGCTATGCAACTACAATGCTCTTAACCAACTCTACTAGATAGTATACCAAAAGTATCTCTAATTGGCTTTAGGGTACATTGACACATTAAGGTACCGGGTTTATCCTTAACTGAATATGCATTGTTGCTCACTTAATTCTAATCTCTAGGAAGCATTATCCCAACTATTATATTTCCTTTCCTTATTGTTAACTTGGTTTATTATTATAAAGTTAATAATATTATCAAAAGTAAATTTATCAATAATAATATGCATTATTATAGTCAAAATTAGAAGTTATAAACTCATTTGGTTCAATAATCTATAATTTTTTATGAAACAAAATACTTAGTTATATTAACAAAATAAATGAAATTTGAATAAGATCTGTAATGTTCAATCAATATGTAATGAATGCTCTCCCTTAATCTTATGTTCCTTAAGCCTGATTATATAAATTCATTTGATAACATATTCTATAGCTTCATTTTACACCTTTTAAAAATAAAATTAATTTTTGGCCTAAGTTGAAATTTTTTATATAAGGGTTCTTGACATCCATAATGATCTCTATATTAATCAATGGCTCACTAAGGAATTAATTTCATATGAGAAAAGGTAATGGAAAAAGAAGTCTTCTTTCTCTTAGTGGATAAAGTTTTAAGTATCCTTATCTTAAAAGGTATTAATCTACACCTTTTAAGGCATTCAAATAGATAATTGAATCTTAAAATTCAGTCATCTTTAGTTTACATGAGATCTCTTTATCTTGGCAAAACCTAATCTTGTTATTCTATAAAATGCAAAGAGAAATCTTATATTTTTTAAATCAATTTATGACGATTTTTGCTATCAATTTCAAAAGGGCAGACCTTATTCCTACTTGCAATTTTGATGCTTCTAGTCTTGCAAGGGTTTTGGATACAATATTGAGAACTCCTTTTCATATATCTTAGTCTTTAATAAGTTTTGTGTTAATTATATGAAAGTTTAGAAGTCTATCATCAATAAGTTTTGTATCAAGCTAAGCATTATTCTCTTTCTTTACAGGGTAGGATTTCTTTTGTTAATGCCACTCTCTTTAACTTGCATCTTTATTTTCTATCAATATTTAAGATATGTAATTTTTTAAACCAAACTGATTAGTTAAGAAGAAAGCTATTAATTGGTGGCCTTAGTAATGTTGAAAAAAGCAAAATATCTTAAATGAAAATTTTTCTTAATAAGGAGGGGCGAGGACTTACTGAAGTCAGTGATTGATGAATTATTGTTGGTACCATACCCTCATACACATGCAGACTGAGATGTGATTAAATGGCATTTGTCCCCTACAAGTCAATTTTCGATGCCTTCCGCTTATAATTTGTTGGAGGACCATGATCCAGTGGAGGTGAGTCGATTGTGGATAATTGTATAGAAATGGCAGGGATCGGAATGAGTCCAGTCATTCCTGTGGCTTGTCGGTTATGACTATTTAGCTACAAAATAGTAGTGTCATCGTCAAAAACTGGTGGGTGATTCGTTGTGCCCTCGTTGCTTATCAGGAATCTACCTTGCATGTGCTACTTGATTGCCCTACAACTCGTTAGCTTTGGCAGAGGTTTGTCCCTGCGAGTATCCAGTTACACTTTTTTCATTGTCACTCTCAGATTGGTTGATAACTTATCTTGGTCAATCGAATTTTTCTGAGGTCGCTAGCATTCCTGGGATAGTCATTTTTGGCACGGTTTGTTGGTTACTTTGGAAGTGGTGACATGAATTGGTTTTCCAAGTCGTGTTGCAGGTGATCCGAGACTTCCATGCTACAGCTCTTACTATTGTAAGATAGTTCTGGTGTGCTCTTTGTGCTGCTCATTCTATGGTGCCTGGTTTGGGACATCAGGAACATCAGCGGGTACGTTAGATCCCACCGATACGGGACTGGGTAAAATTAAACTGTGACGGTTCTTGGATTGCTCAGGATGGGTCAGGTGGTGCAGGGGGAGTGTTACGTGATGCCAAGGGACTCTGGCAGTGGGGTTTCTCACATTCTTTTGATCAGACTACTGCATTGGAGGTTGAGTTGTGGGGTGTTTGTACTACTTTGTCTTTGTGTCGACAATGAGACTACTCTTATATTCATCTCGAGATAGATTCCAGGGAGGTGTGGCAGTTGCTGACATTGCATGATCTCCCTCGAGGAATGTGTTCCTTAGTTCGGGACTGTCATCAGCTTACGAGCCAGTGTGCGGAGGTTAGAGTTGATCATGTTTTTTACGAGGCTAATCGAGTTTTTCTAGCACATCAAACCCGGGCTTTGCCTGTAGGCCTTCACTTCTTTTCAAGCCCACCGGTGTGGCATTCGCATTTTTTATCATTTGATTCTAGCTTTGTTTATCTTCTAGTCGCTTGTGGTCGTGTAGTTTTACGCCGATTCTTATTTTAATCTATTGAGGTATCCTTTTTATAAAAAAAAGTAAATAGTGGTGACGGTTTAATATTGACAAAAACTTTTTGTGGAAGAAACTCCTTTGTGTTAAGTATAGGTGGAATTTAGAATCTTGAATAATGAACTATTCTATCATTCACAAAAGCTCTTACATTCTTAAAAAAAAATTAAAACTTAAAACTGATCCATAAATTATCAATTTTTTTAATATGAAAGCTTTCAAATAGGGTTGGTGAGGAGGAGAATACGTTGATTTATAAAAGAAAAATAAGCTAAATAATTGTACACAGAAATTAGAATTTCTTTATCTCTTATCTCCTATCCTTTCCAGGAATGCCAAAGTGGTTGATCTATAATTTGAAGTAATAAAATAATCACTTAAAGAATAAATTATAGAAAGCAACTAAAGTTTGGAGAATTAATTACATTCATTTTCTTTTTTTAGAAACAATGAATTCTTTAATTACTCAATAATAAAGACATAGATGGGAGGACATGATAAAAAAATTGTACTAACTTCTCATTTCTTTAAAAATTATCTTATACACAATAAATATTTGCCTAAACATCAATGGTCTAAAGGTGTATATAATTGTAAACCATGCCTAAAGTTCAATTTTTAGGGTAAAATTATTTAAAACATCTTAACCTTTAAGGGTTTTATAAAAATATTAGATTTTTTTTAATGCTAAATAACAAAACTTTTAAAAATTTATACACGTCTCTCCCAAAATTAATGATGTTACTTTACTATTACTAACATTGTTGATATATTATTAGACCTAGTCTTTTATTCAAATCTTACTTAGTTATAATTAAAATGATTTAAATATCACTAACTTAAATACATATACCTCTTCTTCCCCCCTTTACCACCCTATCCCCTAAAAAAAATTTTCTAACACATTCTCTAAGCTCTCTTCTTCATTTTGTATATTTGTACTATTAATATCTCAATATATGATAAATTTTTATGTTTGCACTCTTAATATCTCAATATATGATAAATTTAAGATAAAAATAAGCATTATGTGGGAGTGAAAGTGAAGAAATTCAAGTTAAAAGTTTTTATCATATGTAAGAAGTACATATGTATATATCATCAACTACTAAAAATCATAGCAGATGTTAAAAATTAATTAATTACTAAAAGCTTATATTGTTTAATGTTATATAGATTAGTGTATTAAGCTGCTAGATCTAAAACTGTTGTTTTTGTTAAATGTATCTATAATCATAACACTTTTGAATGTACCTTGCTATTTTGTACTTATTAGCTGTGTTATAAATGGATTGAGACCTTACTTTTTTTTTTTACGTTACTATCAGTATCAATATTATCAAATGAAAAGGCCAAGACATAGAATCATTAATATGCATTACATAACTAATATATGCACATAACAAGTTAGGTACTCCAATTGATTACGCAAAAAGTAATTAGCTTAATTATAATGGAAATTGGTAAAGGTTAAAAGATAACTAAAGTGCATGTATATAGTGCAAAAAATAAATAATTAGTACATAGTATAATACCAAGTACAAAACACCCCATATGTAAACAAAAGTACTAAATCCAATACGGGATGTAAAACAACCATACAAAATAACAATACATAGTGAATATAGGCTACAAAACACCTATACAAAATATTAGTATCATATTTCATATATAAGATGCAAAAAGGTCATATAATAATCTTATAAAAGTAATTTTTGGAACCTTTTCTCTTTTGATCTTTTTATCCCATTTTATTGTTAAGTAAAATGCGATTGTAATGTTACTTTAATAGACCTCAAGCATGTACTCATTTGTAAAAGAAAGGTAATTTATCTTATTAATATTAGCTTTGGATACTTTCTGTTTTGTAAAAAAAAGCATTAATGTAAAATGATTATTAAATTAATATGTGTATTTTGAGAAGAATCACCACTTATGACACCATAACCTTGATATGCTTTTCTTCTTTCTCTCATGATTGTTTTAATGCTTATTGAGTTTGTAGAAATGCCTTTGTCCTTATCCTTGTCCCTTACTATCTTTGGTTTGATCCTTTTATTCCTAGATGTAATATGTAACACACCACCTCCATAGAGCATATGGCCAAACATCCAGACAACATTCAAGAACATATCCTATGAAAATGGTATGCTAAAGTAATCACATCAACTTATATGGCATCATACAGAACATATGTAGTCAAGGATCAACTTTTCTCATTTCATTCACAAACATAAATTTACACTATAGCATTTCATTATGTAATACATATATTTACATACCAAAAACTTTTGAGAGTTTTACTACTCTTTTACAAGATGTTCTACATGAAATGAGAACTAAACACAAGTATTCTATCTAAACTCCTCAGTATTAGCTGACCAGACCTTTAAGCCATTCTTATTTCCAAAATACAAGTACTAGACTTCTGCTAGTTTGCCTTAAAAGCTAAATCTCCCTCGTACCCGAAAATCAACATTTTCAATTTTGATGAATTTGCAAACTCAGTAAGTGAACCATCATTGATGTGCTCACTCAAATCAAAACACAAGAACAATTCATAATCCAATTCATAAGCAAATCATATAATCCAATATTGAACATTTTCAACAAGTACAAGTTGTATACAATATTTTGCTTCACTATTCAGAACATTATAGTGAATCAATTCAATCATCCATATGATACATATTAAGCTATATATGCAAATGCAAGTGTGACTTTGTTCATTTTTACTTTGTTGTGATCGAGCGCCTATTCACTGTCCTGTATCCACTATGAATACCGATCTCATTTCATATACTGTCCCGTACCCATTGTCAATATCGGGCTCAATAATAAGTGAGCCTGTGGCTCTTTGTGCACATTCCTGAGCTTTAAGCTCCTTTTCAAACTGGTCACTCTGATCACAACTCATTTATCTGATCATGCTTAACAATATGATGGAATGCATCAATTCACATAATATGCCATCAAAAACTTTCATTCTATGTGCGCACTCATTTATCATATTCATTGGATCTGAGTCTGGCATTCAACATTACTAGATTCACATACAATTAGAAAGCACTTCTAATACAATCTCAAAAATCAAACTCCTCGAACCGTCAATGTTTGGAATTATCACAATCATATCAATAATGGTTCAATAACTGAAATTTAAACAGAAACAAATTAATCATAGTGAGAAAAAATCTAGGTTGGCTCATAGTACGCTTCAAATAAGCTATTGCTTTGATGACCTGGCAATGTTTGGATGCTGACGATCTACTCGTGCTTCTTTAGTCATGCAATACACATATATTTTACACATTACTAAGTTGATCATTAGTCATACATTCACTAATCCTTTTCTAGTATTAAATAATCACAAATTATCTAATTTCTCATTCATTATACCTAATTCCTATCACTCATACTCTTTGAATCACATTTACATTCATAAGAACACCATCATTCGTTTAACAACTCATAATTTCCAGATTTAGATACATTGGTATCAAACAATCCTTCCTTAAGTTATAACATCAATTAACAACCTAAACTTATCAAAAACTTTAAACAATTAATCTAACATCAAACTAGGTTCATTTTAAGCCTTAATCAAGTCCAAATGCACTAACGTAAAGTAACTTATCCTTAGTTGGTTCAACAATCACATAAATAGAAAATTTCACTTTCAATACATTGCCCACGAACATGGAGGGCCTTCCCATGATCGTGGGATGAGTTTTTCGTAAATTTTACTCTCCATTCTCCTTCAATTTTTCCATATTTCTAACATTTTCTTACTAAACCCAAACATCTTAATAATTCATAAATTCTACTTCAATTCCTCATCAAATTCACCTTAATTTCAACTCAAAATCTTCTATACTACAACTTATAAACTATTGTTTATCATAAACACAAAAATAGAACATAATTATATCCATTCATTCATCAATATTCTAGCACTCATTAAACACCATTATCATAATCAATCCATCCCTATAACAGTCATCATAAATGTTTCTATTTAAACAAGTCATTAAGACCAATATTATACTTACTTGTTTTGCTTAAAAGCTTCCTCAAATCATCAAGTTAACCTAGTCCCCAAGCTTACACGATCATCACCAATTTAAGGTGGAGCATTGTTTGCATTTTGTTAATTAGGATGCATGTTTAGGCATATTATATGTGCTTTGTGTCAGTAAAGGTGTTTTGTGTTAGCAATGGAATCGTAATTGAATCACTCTGACAAATATTGCCATAATATTCTATCATGTTAGTTGGAATTAGATTGAATGCACGCTTGAACTTAGATTAGGCTACTTAAGTAGAAAGTGAACCATATAGAGTGATGAAAAGTAGTTGGCTACATAAGCATATTCATAAATTGACATTTGAACAATGAGGTAGTGTACAGATGCATAATGAGTTTTCATTTGAGCCAAAGTGAGGATTGAGCCATATGAATCCATCTATAGTCATGTCATTTCTTTGTTGAGTGTTACTTCCTTAGGTTACTACCTTCAAAACTTTCTTTGAATCAGTTTGAGTCTACTAGATGCATGCCTAAAAGAGATGATCTAGGCCCTTTTTGTGTTAACCCTTGGCTTAAATGGCCTACCCATTGATTATCCCTTGCTACCCCCATTGAGCCATAACCTTTTGTTTCTTGACAACACCCAAAATTTTAAAACCTTAAACCTCATTATCCTACCCTTTCAAAAGCTTAGTAAAGTATTAAGTAATACATTAGTTGGGATTGTGTTAAAATTTTTTCCGAGTTGAGTTGAGTATATTTCTGCCTGTGGATTATAGTGTATATAGCTACTTTTGTATTCATAGTTCTTACATGTATGAAAAAAATGAAAAAAAAGAGTGTTGAAAAGAAAAGAAAAAGAAAGGACAAGAAACAGGAAGAACAATTGAGTAGCATAAATGAGTGTAGACTACTACATTAGTTATGTTTGGATGTTTTAGAGTTGTGTTTTATTATCCCATTTTATCTGTTCTCTTTTACTTTACTTATTCTTGTGCTTAACCCTCTTTCCCTTCTATTGACCAACCTTAACCCTTACCACATTAGAACCTTAAAAAAGTCCTTTTGATCTATTTATGCATGCAATCATTGTAGAGGAGTATTAGTGTATTAGTAAGCATATGGTAGTGTAGTTTCCTATAGCAAGTTTGAGCGAAACACTAACCCATAAACACTTGAGACAAGTGAGTGAAAACTGTGAGGAAAATTCATTATACACCTTTACTTATTTTTGAGTGATTGTGTCAATTATGAGTTTGCTTATATACATTGATGAAAAAGTAGTCAAGATATATGCATTAACTTGGTATTTGAGTTGGTTTGAATTTGAGGGATTGTATGCTTTGATCTTTGGAAAAATCAAGTGGTAGAATTGATTGGTTGTATTTATTTTTCTTGAGGACAAGAAAAGATTAAAGTGTGGGGATGTTGTTAGGCATGCATTAGGATATGTTTTCATAGGTAATTGGCATGTGTTTTCTAGCATAATTGTTGATTATTGTTCTATTTTAGGATTCATTTTATATGTTTTCATTAAGTTTGATTTTCATTGTTGTTTTTGTGTGTTTGATGTTAATTGAGGGCAAGAATTGACTATTTTTAGGTAGGAAGAAGGAAGGAGCAACTTGGAGGGTGAACTAAAGATTAAAAAATTCCCACGTTCGTGGGAATCATGCAAATTCCCACGTCATGTGGAAATTGCATAAGAAAATGAGAGATGCGTCAGTTACAAAGGGAATTACAATCCAAAGCAATCTGCAAGGCTTCATTAAACTTAGGATTTTTGGACTATAAAAGGAGAATTAAGCTTGCTTCTTCAGAAGAGATGACACCTACCTATAGAAACACCATGCTTAAGTGAAGAACACATGTTTGGAGCATTAAGGAACGATTAAAGATAAGGATCATCATCAAGATTGGGCAAAATAGCACATCAACACCAAAATTCCAGATTTTAGAAAAAAAGAGAAGGAGTCTTTCTATTCAATTTTCTTTCATTTTAATCTCTTCTATTCTTTGTAAAAATGGATTATTTAAATGTTGATTATGTTATGGAGACCATGTTAGGCTGATTTTATATTAGGGATTGCTTTTGAAACTATTATATTGAACTCCTATTTTATTGAATTGAATGTAATTGTCTTTGTTGATTGTTGTTTTTAATTGTCATGTTGTAACAAATCAAGAGAGTGAGTGAGATGAAATTTGTGTAGGATTGTACAACGAGAGTTCGTGACCTATAGACTAGCAATCATCACAATAATTGAATAGTTAGAAGGGAGATCATGAATAGTCAATTGATCACCCATAAGATAGTTTGATAATTAATTGAATCGGTAGAGTCATTAGGTAAGTTGAGAGATCGTCCAATTGATTCCTGTTAATTCGATTAGGGATAAATAGCTACACCTTGAGAGAGGGTAATTATTATATTCAGAAATCTAGGGTGATACATAATTCAATCGATAAAATAGGAGGGAGACAAAATAGGGAAAAAGTAATCTTTAGTATTTAGATTCTTAAATTCAAATTTTCTACAATTTCGGTATTGTCTATTGTTTACATTAGTCTTTTAATTTTAATTTGATTTTCCAGATTATTTACATTTCACAATTTAGTTTCTTAAGCAAATTTGTGTCTAAATTAAGCGGTGTTTGGGCATTAATCCCTGTGAGATCGATATCCACTCTTTTTACTACAAGTCACGACCCATTCACTTGCAGTTTTTGAGCGTAAAACAAGTAGATAGGTTTTACCATCAATAATTTTCATCAAAAAGAAGAAAACAACGAAATATTGGAGTGGAAAGGTGTTAAATGTTAGTAAATCAAAGTTGTGAGTGTGGGATTTGAGTGTCGTATATGAAAAAGAAGAAAAAGAAGAGAGCATGTAGCAAAACAAAAGAAAAGATGGCTATATCAAGTATAGGTGTCGTGGGTATAGATGTATGGTAAATATTATGACACTTGTCACATAAAGACACTTACCACATATCTTTTACATATGGTACCAAAAGTCAATTAATTGCTTAATCCATTGTCATTCAATCTCTAGGACATTTGTCACCCAATTATCTAAGCTACTTGTCACTCAATCCTAATGCCACATGTCACTTATTTCTACTACCATGTATCACTTATTTCTATTGCCATGTGTCAACTTGTCTTGCCATTTGACATTTTTCCTAGTCCTAATGTACATATTAATTCAAAAATCTCCCAATTATAGCAATAAATTCCAAAATACTAATTGTAGTCTATCAAACCAAAATTCAAGACATAACAATTCACAATTTACATCGTGTTCATTTTAAACCTTTCATACCCCATAATATGTCAATTAAGTGCATATACTATTTTTACAATGTGTATCAAAATCATAATTCATGTGTGTATGCTAATGATATGCATGTGAATGAACTGCATTTCAAGAATGCTAAAATGATTTGACTTATATGTAATAATCTAAGGCTCTAACTATTAGTATGGAAAACGAGCTATTACAATTCTCCCCCCTTAAGAAATCTTGTCCTTGAAATTCTTACTTGATTAATCAAATAGGTGAGGATATCATTTCCTCATATTCTCCTCAGTTTTCCATGTAGCTTCTTCACTGGAATGATTTCTCCAAAGGACTTTAACCAATGGAATCACTCGGTTTCTCAATTGCTTAGTCTGATAACCAACTATCTTAACTGGTTCCTCAATATAACTCAAATTACTTACTATTTCAACTTTCTTTGCTAGTAACACATGTGTCGGATCTGACCGATATCTTCTAAGCATCCTAACATGAAACACATTATGGATATGGTCCATCTTTGTTGGTAATGCTAACTTGTAAGCCAATGGTCTAACTCTCTCAGTAATCTCATATGGACCAGTATATCTAGGACTTAACTTGCCCTTTTTACTAAACCTTAGCACTCCTCACCAAGGTGACACTCTAAAAAACACCTTATCCTCTACTTGGTACTCCATATCTCTCTGGTGCTGATCTACATAACTTTTCTGTCTATCTTGAGAAACTTTAGTTCTATTACGGATCAATTTAATCTTATCAACAGTATCTTAAATCAACTATAGGCCTTCAATAATCCTTAGACACTTTTCATCCTAATACGAAGGTTAATAACACTTTTTACCATATAATGCTTCATATGGAGCCATATTGATACTATTATGATAATGATTATTGTATGCAAATTTAGTAAGATCTACAAATTGATCCCATACTCCTTAAAATTCCAAAACACAAGTTCTAAGTATATCCTTAACAGTCTTAATAGTTATCTCACTCTGTTCGTTTGTCTGAGGATGAAAAGTTGTACTAAAGTTTAACTTTGGACCCAAAGCTATTTGTAAACTAACCCAAAATCTCAAAGTAAATATGGGATCCTGGTCTGATACAATAGATATTGGAACTCCATGTAATCTTACCACCATATTAACATACTTCTGGGCTAACTGATCCAATGTGTTATTTTGTCTCACAGTTAAGAAATGGGTCGATTTCATCAATCTGTCAATGATGACCCATATAGCATCATGTTGCCTCGGAGTCCTTGGTAAACCCATAATGAAATCTATAGTGATCCTTTCGTATTTCCATTCCGGAATAGGTAATGACTGTAACTTCCTAACTGGAGCTTGATGCTCTACCTTAATCTGTTGGCAAGTCTAACATTTAACAACATACTTTGCTACTTGTTTCTTCAGCCCTGGAAACCAAAAATATTGTTTCAAAGTACTATACATTATGGTAATACCAGGATGTATAGCATAGGCTACTATATGAGCTTCCTCTAAAATTTCTTTCCTCAAATCATCCACATAAGGTACACATAATCTCTGTTTCAACTATAATGTATCATTTCTTAACTTAAACTCAAAACTCAGATTCTGTTTCAACTTCTCAGTTAACTTAACTAATTCTGGATCCTTTCTTTGAACTTTTTTAATCTTATCATGCAATACTGGTATAAGCATCAATGCGGCCAACAACGCTTTAATTTACCCCAAATTCAACTTAACATACAGTGCTCTCAATTGTACTAGGTTTGGTAACCTTGATGTCTGAATTTATGCCACACTACTATTAGATTTCCTACTTAATGCATTAGCCACATCATTAGTTTTACCTGGTTGATACTTAATTATGCAATCATAGTCCTTAAGCAATTCAATCCATCGTTATTCTCTCATATTCAGTTCTTTCTGACTCAACAGATATCTCAAACTCCTATGATTTGTGAATATCTGGAATGTTTCACCATACAGATAATGTCTCCAAATCTTCAAGGAGAACACTACTGCGGCAAGTTCTAAATCATAAACTGGATAGTTGAACTCATGAGACCTTAACTGTCTCAATGTATATGTAATCACTCTACCATATTGTATCAAAACTCTATTGACATTCGTCAGCCTATCTGAATGGTACATTCTTCCTCAGAAGCTTTGTCAAAGGGGCTAAAATCAATGAAAACCCCTCGACAAACTTCCTGTAATAACCTGCTAGTTCAAGAAAACTCTAAATCTTAGACACATTTCTTAGGGCGTCCCACTTCATTACTACCTCAACTTTCTTTGGGCCTACCTGTATACCCTGTCCAAATACTATATGACCCAAGAATACTACTTGATCAAGCCAAAATTTAGAATCATTGAACTTGGCATGCAATTGCTTCTCTCTTATTATCTTTAAGACTAACCTCAAAAGCTCAGAATGTTCCCCTTTACTCTTCAAGTACACCAAGATATCATCTATGAATACAATCACAAAATGATCTAAGGTTGGAACACTTTATTCATTAATGGCATAAAAGCTGCCAGAGCATTTGTTAATCCAAAAGGCATTAATCGCAGGTTTTTGATATGGAAAAGCTTTAACAATTAACCTCGATATTCTGCAAGCGTACGGGTCATTCGCTTAGTACTTAAGATGTTGATCCCACGAGGAGGGTTAATCTAATCCTAAAATCTAGGGCTAAACTCAATTTGCAATAATTCAAAATAAACAAAACTAAAGAAGAAAAATATTTCAATCACACAATTAATTCCAATAATCAAATTTGAAAATAATAACAATATAACAGATGCAACACTCAATATCAAAACAACCTAAAAACTACCAATTGAGAGAAAGGGAATTTGTATCTGACTTTAATGAAAACCTAATTGATTATGAATTTATTGAATTACCGATTCTAGGTGGTCCTAGGGTTAATTACTCTCTCTCGAGTTATAACCATTAACCCTAATTTATAAACCCTAATTAGATTATGAGAATTGCAGCCTCTCAATTGACAATTTATCTAAAACCTAAATTATATCCAAAATTTTGCAATAAACTATCGAAAACCTGTGCAAGATCTCTCGTTACACAAATTTATTGGTTTGATTCAATTTTTGATCTATTAAATTACCTAACTCTTGTTAGCCCAATTTAATGATTTTTCACTTGGTTCACCTTCTCAATTTGTTACCAAATTATGCAATTACAAAATTGAAATCATAAGAAATTTAATAAAAACGTCATCAACCAAATTTCATTAATATCAAAGACAAAATATCCCGAAGGTGAGTTTGGACAAATCCTCAACATTCAATGAATCTATCATCTATGGCTATCTCAAATTCTTTACAATCATAAAGAATGAAATAAAATCAGAAATAGACTCGGAATGGATGACGGAGGCAGCAACCGCGGGAAACCTCCTTTTCTTGGAAGTACTATACGTAAGTTTCTTCTCCACGTCTCTCTTCCTTTGTTTCTTCCTTAATCTCTTGATAAAGCTCTCTAGGATTTCGAGATTCTGGTTGATGCAAAAGCTCTCTCTCTTGTGTTCTTCATATTCTTTAAATACTTTGTGTGTCTTGAGTAGCCCTAAGGTTTTTTCGGGTCAAAATGGTCTGAAAATCCCTTAAAACTTAATGTTTTTGCCTATTTTTGCATCTACCTGATGCAGGCCACAAAACCTTTTTGTTATGATCGTGGCCCAAATGCTACGATCATGGGCTGTGGCAGAGTCTTCTATCACAATCATGTCCCTTAGGCCATGATCGTGGGTTAGCTAACATGTTTATGTCACAATCGTGGCCTATTTTGCAAGGATCATGGGCCATCGTTTCGACCCGAAAGTCTCCAAAACTTCTTTGTTCTTCATTGTTGACCTTGAAACACTAGCAAACACATCAAGGTACCTCAAAAATATAATATTTAAGATTAAAGACTTATACTAACCCATAAAAACACTTAAACACATAAACTAACACAATTATAACCTAAACACATACTAAATACTCAAATTGAAACTTAATAACAAATTAAGCCCTAAAACATGATGCAATTCACACCTGTCAACATCCCCATACTTAAACATTTTCTTGTCCTCAAGCAAACAAAACAACAAACACATAACACACAATGCAGTAATGAGGCAATGGATTCAACTTCATGAAATATATTTAATCTTAAACACAATCATTCAAGTTATATCAAATCATTAACATGTAAAATCTGTGTCTAGGGGCTTTTAATTAAATGTACAAACTAATCAAGATCCAAATGTTAATTTATTTACCATTTTTCAATTACACACACATATTAATAATTCTTTGGTCATTTAGACTCTGTAACTGTTCTTAAGTATGTTTTCATGAAAAGTCAGGCTATTACAAGTTCGGTAAGGTTTTATTAGAAAACATTATTTTACTTATTTATTTATTGAACATGGAGTATCTTTTTACACAAAGGCAAACATTGGTAATGAATGTCAATCAAGTTACTCGAGTAAGTCTTGTTTTTATTAAGTTGCTTGGTTGGAACGTCATTACAGCTTTTTGACGCAGAGACACACATTTGTGATGCGTGTCGATCTGGTTACTCAGCTATATCACGTTCTCAAGTAGCTACTAGCTCTATTTATAATCCGAAGGCTAGCAGAATAGTTGTTTATTTACCTTTTTTATTTGCCTACCTTGTTGTTTTAGCTACTCGTTTCCATGAAAATAAATACTAGTAAAGCTACTTAAGTTGAAAGGCCTCAAATTATGAATGAATGTGACAATTTAAAGAGTGAAAACTCACACTAAATCCTAATTATGTTGTATATTTATCTGAAGACCCCAATTCACTTTTTTTTGCAAGCTAATGATTCTTGACAACCTAATAGGTTATGTTCAAATTAAATTAATTTCAATCCATCTAAACCATTGACACATTTAAACAAATCACAAAATGCAACCTAACAGCTATCATACAATATGCAAAATCACATACAAAGCAAAACTTATAACCCCCCCGCTTGAACCACACATTGTCCTCAATGTGGGAAGAGGACAAACAAGTGCATAAAAAAATAGAAGAAAAATAAATTAAAGTAAACAGAAAATAAATAAAAATAAAAATAATGATGAAGACTAATTTGAAAAAGAAAAATGGGTTAGACAAAATATCATGGAGATGGGGGCAGGGATGTTGTTGGAGGTGGCAATTGAATGCTCTAAGACTCAAAATATCGATGTATTTGACGGATATCCCAGCTTTAGCGTCGTTGTGTTCGGGCCATCTCCTTCATCATTTTGGTGTGCTCTGCAAGTGTATAAGTAACTATCTTGTTGTTTGTGGAGATTGCCTCTATGACTTTCATCCAACCTTGATCTTCTGTTGCTTCCTCCTTGAACTCTTCACTAGTTCAGTCCTCTTCTGCCTACTGAGGAGATGCTGAACTCGAGCTTGCCTGATTGGCCCTGATCTTAACATGTGGCTTCTAGCTGATATCCTGAAGTTCCACGTTATGGGACTTAAGGATTTCAGCCCGCCATAAATGATGATGATTTACGAAGTCAGGGAGATGAAAAGTTAACCCACTACAATCCATGCCATAATATTCAGCAATGGCTGAAACTAGGTACCCCATACCTAAATTGTTACTCCTCTTGCATGGAGTCATAACAATGGCATTTAGCACATGTGTGGATATGCACACTGGAATCCTGTGGTCCACACACCGTAACATAAAGAGTGCCTTTGTGGAACAATTGTTGGTTTTTAATTTATCAAAAACTAGCTGACATATAAATTTGTGCAACAATAAGTGCTCGTGGGACCTTATTATGTTGTTGTGAGCATTTTTGGCATGAAATTGCTCTATTCCAATGAGTTCCTTCCAATAGCAAGAAGGATAAAAATCATCATGTCGATCGATAATGGAGGATTTAGGGAACCCACACATATTGCACATGATTTCTATATTAAATTCATAAGCTCTTCCTCTCAACCTAAACCACAATTCCTTGGGGTTCCTAGGTTTATAGGAAAGGGTAGGAAAGGGAAGTGAAAATTCCAAAGTGAGCTATTAGTAGACAGGAAATTGGAAATGTATAAATTTGGCCTACTAGATTATTTTAGCTAAATTCTCTACCCGATCATGCAATTGTAACCAATCGAGCGTTTCAAAATCAAAATATTTAAGAACTACTATTTGTCTAGTATTTAAGGATTGGAAATGAATACCTTCCTCCTCTGTGTAGATCAAGAAGGACGCTCTGAAGTCTGCTACTCTGTTTCTTCTCCCATATCCTGAAACTTGATTATGTCCTAATGATTGCTCCCATCTGGCTGATTGCTTAATTATGACAAATTTTCTTATGAATAGGTAGAGTTTGGAAGAAATTTAAAAGTTTGAAAATTTTGTAGAGAGATGCGAGAGCGTATGTAAACTTGAAATCTAGAGAGATAAAGTGAAAGTGAATGAAAAAGTTAAGTTAGAACTAAATATATAGGTGGTTAAAAAGGTAAATTTGTAAATTTTCTTTTAAATTTGGGTGTTCCCCTTTCCTGACCAATTACAGGCCACGTTCCCACTAATTCTTAATTTTTCTTCTCTTATTCTTTTCACATTCTTTTTGAAATCACTTCTTAATACTTTTGTGGCCCTTTCACCTCTCTTTTGGTTGCTTGATCAATCATCCAATTTATTTCGAAGTCCTGTTCCTTCTTGGTTTTATTTGGAAACAAAATAATCATAACTACGGAATTCAAACTTTCTAATATAAACAACCAAAGGAAATAAAATTCTATGGGTTGCCTCCCATGCAACGCTTATTTTAACATCAGTAGCTCGACACTCTATGCTTGGAAACTTATCCGAGATCAATTATGAGCTACTTGCTTCCAACCTTTTCATACAATATCAGTTTTGTAGCCAGTAAGTAACCTACAAATTGCAACATAATCAGTAGGGCGATGTTGATAACATTCTGAAAATCAATTAAGCTCAATAATTCCCTTCTTTCAAGTGAACTGTCAATAAAATAGGGAATAACAAAACTCCTTGAAACTTTCATTGCATCTAACATTTTGTCCTGTACAAAGGTGAGTTACTCTCTTTCTTCCTTAATCACCCTCATCTCCTCTTCTTCTTCCACTTCACAAATAGAGACTTTCATCACTTCTTCAAACTCGATGTTTGTTATCATCTATTCTTCGTCCTCTCATTCATTATAACATTCAAAAACATCAATTATTCTGAATGAGCTCCTATCCTTCGTATTCTTAAATACACCATTTATATTGAATCTCACTTGGTCATCATTAATCCGAAAGATAGGGTTCTCTTCATGGACATCTACCTAAGATTTTTCAATGGTAAATAAAAAATAGGGCTGGCATTCTTTTCTTCATCCTCTTTCTTAATTTCTTGGTCTTCTATAAGGTTAGGTTTAGCCTGATTTCTCACTAGTTCTTCTAATTCTACCCCATTCCTAAGTGTGATAGCCTGACATAGCTCTATTGAATTTATTTTCATACTATGCAGACAGTTTTCCACACTTTGCTTACAAAATTCCCTAAAAAGCTGGCCTATTCGAACTTCTAAATTGTGAATAGAAGAGGCATGATCTTCTACTACTTGCTCAAACTTCTCTTCCAATCTCTTCTGGTTCTCTTCCATATCTGTGAGCTTATTTATGATTTTGTCCATCTTGGAATCCTATAAACTAGATTCTTCTTGTTGAAATTCAAATAGGTCTTGATGTCCCATGTGAGTACTTGCATTATTAGACCAATAGAAATTTGAGTGATTCTGCCACCGCGAAGTCTATGAGTTCATATAAGGATGATGATTTCCCTAACTAAATTGAGGCTTATTGAATTCTGCAAATGTCTTTTGCTCCCTATAATATACATCTTCCATGACTGTTCTTTTTATCTCTTCTTAGCATTCAACTCTCCAGATGTCTCATTCTCACTCTAAGATGTCTTGATGTTTCTCTACTTTATACCCTAATTTTTTTAATTTAAAAATAAAAGATAATGGAAAAGCCTTAGACTAAAGAACTAAATTAATCGACTCCCCGACAACGGTGCCAAAAACTTGATCGCAGGTTTTTGATATAAAAGCATTAATAATTAACTTTGATATTTAGCAAGCACACAGGTCATTCATTTAGTACCTAAGGTGTCGATCTCGGGTTAATCTAATCCTAAAATCTAATGCTGAACTCAATTCACAATAATTCAAAATAAAAAAAAAACTAAACAAGAAAAATATTTCAATCATACAATTAATTCCAATAATCAAATTTGAAAATAAAACAAGATAGTAGATGCAACATCCAATCACAAAATAACCTAAAAACTACCAATTGAGAGAAAAGGGATTTTTATCTAACTTTAATGAAAACCTAATTGATTATGCGTTTATTGAATCATCAGTTCTAGACGATCCTAGGGTTGATTACTCTCTCTCAAGTTATAACCATTAACCCTAATTTATAAACGCTGATTAGATTATGGGAATTGCAACCACTCGATTGAAAATTTATCCAAAACCTAAATTAGAACCAAAATTGTCCAATAAACTACCGAAAAACTATGCAAATTTACCGGTTTGATTCAGTTCTTGATCTATTAAATTATCCAACTCTCGTTAGCCTAATTCAATAATTTTTTACTCAGTTTACCCTCTCATTTTATTACGAAATTATGCAATTGCAGTTGAAATCCCAAGAAATTCAACAAAAATGCAATCAATCAAATTTCATTAATATTAGAGACAAAATATCCCGAAGGTAAGTTTAGACAAATCCTCAACATTCAATGAATCTATCATCTATGGCTATCTCAAATTCTACAAAATCATAAAGAATGAAATAAAACCAGAAATAGACTCGAAATGGATGACGGAGGTAGTAGCAGTAGGAAACCTCCTGTTCCGAGAATTACTTCGTATAAGCTTTTTCTCCATATCTCTCTTCCGTCATTTCTCCCTCAATCTCTCGATAAAGCTCTCAGGGTTTCAGGATTGTGGTTGATGTAAAAGCTCTCTCTCTTATGTTCTTCATGTTATTTAAATACTTTGTGTGTCTTGAGCAGCTCTAGGTTTTTTCGAGGTCAAAACGGTCCAAAAAATCCCTCAAAACTTAATATTTTCTCTTGTTTTTCCATCTACCCGATGTAGGCCATGATCGTGGCTTTGCATGCCACGATCGTGGCCTGCATAAAACCTTTATGTTCCACGATCGTGGGCTATGATAGAGTCTTCTGTGACGATCATGTCCCTTAGGCCACGATTGTGGGCTGGCTCACATGTTTCTGTCACGATCGTGGCCTATTGTGCCACGATCATGGCCTATTATGCCACAATTATGGGTCGTGGTTTCGGATCAAAAGTCTCCAAAACTTCCCCATTCTTTGTTGTTGACCCTGAAACACTAACAAACATGTCAAGGTACCTCAAAAACATAATATTTAAGCTTAAAGACTTATCAAAAACATAATATTTAAGCTCAAAGACTTATTACTAACCTATAAAAACACTTAAACACATAAACTAACACAATTCTAACCTAAATACATACTAAATACTCAAATTGACATTAAATACATAACAAATTAATCCCTAGAACATGATGCCATTCACACCTATTAGGCATCACCAAAAACTCAAAGTGCCCATATCTAGTCCTGAATGCACTCTTTGGTACATCAGCTTCTGCTATCTTCAATTGATAATACCCTGATCTCAAATCTAGTTTAGTAAATACCTAAACTCCCTGAAATTGATCAAGTAAATCATCTATTCTCGGTAAGGGATACTTGTTCTTCACTGTCACCTGATTCAACTGTCTATAATCATTACATAATCTCAAAGTCCCATCCTTCTTTTTCATAAACAAAACTAGAGCTCCTCAAGGTGACATGCTAAGTCTGATAAAACCCTTATCCAACAACTGCTACAACTGGGTCTTAAGGTCCTTAAGTTACACAGGTGTCATCCTATACAGAGGAACAGATATAAGAGCAATGCCTTAAACTATGCCAATAGTGAACTCTGTCTCCCTATCTGGGGGTAAAACTGGTAATTCAGTGGGAAACATATCTAGGAAATCCCTAACAACAGAAATATCCTGTATTGTCTGCTTAGTTAGGGTATCAGTCATATAAGCTAGATAAGCCTCACGTCCACTTTAAATCAGTCTATAAACACTTGTTGATGAAATCAATTTGGCTGGCATTGCTTGACTAACACCTCAAAATATTACTCTCAACTGATTAGGAAATTCAATAATCACCTCCTTAGTGTAGCAGTTCATCACAGCCCTTTGTGCGGTAAGCCAGTCCATACCTAAAATAAGGTCTATCTCTTTTAACTGCAATGCTATCAGATCTACTTTCAACTCTAACTGGTCAACCTGAACCATGCACCTTTTACACACTTCACCAATCACCATAGTACTACCTATCGGTGTACTCACTTTTAAGCAACATTTCAGCATCTTTCTCTCACAATGCAATTTAGATGCTAGATGTGGTATGATGAATGAATGTGTAGATCCTGGATCTAACAATGTAAATACCTTAGAATTAAAGACATGTAACATACCTGCTGTAGTGCCCCCTACCGCAGGGTACACATCGGGATACCCGGAGGTCATTTCGATACATATCTTACGATAAGGGTGGCTACTATCGATCACTACATTCACTTCACATGGCATCATATCATTATTCACTTATAAAGCATCATAAGAAAATCAC
>JAOQMS010057056.1:0-26929 GCA_027563885.1 Erythroxylum longipes | reverse complement strand
AATGGTCCATCGCCTATAGGATCCAACTTTGATTTCCTTTGCTTAGGAAACCTCTCCTTCCTGAAATGCACCCAAACCCAATCACTAGGTTCAAATCTCATGAACTTGCACCCCTTGATTAGCTCTGTGAGCATTTGCTTCATTACGCTTCTCTATTTGATACCTCGACTTCTTATGAATGCTTTTCACCAATTCAGCCCTATGTTGTCCATCCCTGCTAGATATCTCATTTAATGGCAAAGGACACAAATTCAATGGTGTTAAAGGGTTAAATCCATAACCAGTAGTAGAATGAATGCTCCTATTATATGCAAATTCAACCATAGGCAAACATTCTTCCCAAGTTTTAAAATTTTTACCCACAACAGCACACAAAAGAGAACCTAAAGTTCTATTTACCACTTCAGTTTGTCCATCTGTTTGAGGATGACATGTAATCGAAAAAAATGTTTAGTGCCTAATTTTCCCCAAAGCACACACCAAAAGTGACTTAAGAACTTTACATTAAGGCCAGAAACAATGGTCTTAGGAACACCATGCAAATGCACAACATCTTTAAAGAACAAATTAGCAATATTTGTGGCATCATCAGTTTATGACATGCAATGAAGTGTGCCATCTTACTAAATCTATCAACAACCAAAAATATGCTATCCCTACCTTTTTTGGCCCTAGGCAGTCCCAAAACAAAGTCCATAGATATGTCAATCCAAGGATGCTTAGGCACAGGCAAAGGGGTATATAAACCATCAGGATGGGTCTTTGATTTCGCTTTTTTGCATATAACACACCTAAAACAGACTTTTTCAACATCTTTTCTCATATTAGGCCAATAAAAATGTTCACAAAGTATGTCATATGTCTTTTGCACCCCAAAATGACCCATCAAACCCCCACAATGTGATTCACACACAAGTATGTCATGCATAGAGCAATTAGGGACATTCTCCTTAAATAAGTACCCATCATGCCTATAAAATTTTTGAAATGCAGCATGCTCACACGCACAATAAACATTCATAAAATTAAAATATGAAGAATACAAATCTCTAATGAACTCAAATCCAAGCATTTAAAGTATTGATTAGAGCGTACATTCTTGATAGTTCATCAGCTGCTACATTTTCCTTACCTTGCTTGTACTTGATCACATAGGAAAAAGTTTCAATGAACTCTAGCCATCTTGCATGTCTCTTGTTCAACTTACCTTGGCCTTTCAAATGCTTAAGTGATTCATGGTTAGAATGCACTACAGACTCCTTTGGCCATAAGTAGTGTTGCCAAGTGTCTAATGCTCTCACCAAGGAATAGAACTCCTTGTCATAAGTATAATAGTTCAGTTGTGGTCCATGAAGCTTTTCACTAAAGAAAGTAACAGGATGCCTACCCTGCATCAAAACAACACCAATACCTACCGTCGAAGCATCACATTCAATTTTGAAAGCTTCATTAAAGTTAGGCAAACTTAGAATAGGTGCAGAATACAATTTATCTTTTAAAGTATTAAATACAAGTTCTTGTACCTCATTCCACTTGAAGTCAATATCCTTTTTAATTATTTCAGTCAATGGTGTAGCAATGGTGCTATAGTCCTTAACAAAATGCCTATAAAAGCTGGCCAAATTATGAAAGCTACGCACATCACTAACTGGCTTAGGAGTAGGCCAATCTTTGATAGCCTTAACCTTCTCCTCACCAACATGAACACCATGGGCAAAAAAAACAAAGCCAAGAAACACAACTTTATCCATACAAAAAGAACACATTTTAAGCTTAGCATATAACTTTTCACTTCTAAGTGTCTCAAGTACAGATTTAAGATGCAAAACATGCTCATCTAGGATTTTGCTATAAATCAGAATATCATCAAAGTATACAACCACAGACTTGCCAATAAATTCACGCAAAACATGGTTCAACAACCTCATGAAAGTGCTAGGTGCATTTGTCAAACCAAATGGCATGACCACCATTCATACAAACCATATTTAGTTTTAAAAGTAGTTTTCCATTCATCTCCTTTCATCCTAATCTGATGATATCAACTCATGAGATCAATTTTTGTAAAGAAACGTGCAGCATGTAACTCATCAAGCATATCATCTAGTCTAGGAATGTGATGGGAGGCCCAATAGGAACTTTTCCTAGAGAACCTTCAACAAGATGGAACTATGCCCAGGAATGACTAGAATCAAACACACACGGAAGGACAAGAAACAAAATTGAAAAGATAGAAATAGAACACAAAGGAAAAAGGGGTTAGAAGAATGTTGGTCAATGGAAAGAACCCTAAGAGAACCTGTCTCTTAGAACCCTAGCAAGAATGTTGGTCAATGGAAACCCTATGAGAACTTGTCTCTTAGAACTCTAACCTTGGGATGCCACAAAGGAAGACCACTCCTTCGATAAGTCAAGTATTCTCAAAGAATACAAAGAAAGCAAGAATGCTCTCAATAATACTCAATAGTATTTCTAAATGAAAAATCCCCTTCCAAAGTATATAGAGGGTGCCTATTTATAGGAAAACTTCCTAACTTAATTTCCTAAAGAAGAAATTAAATAAAAGGAAACAAATCAATCCCTAAAAGGAAACAAAATAAACTTATAAAGGTGTTGACTAGATGATCTTCTTTCAAGGAAAATAAAAAGAAAACTAATTAAAACTTGATCTAAACATATGGGACCTTATAGATCACGTCCTTCTCCTTATTTTTAAGTGGCACATGGTATTTTAAGTGAGTTCTCCCAATTGGACTTCATGTGGACCTTTGGACACTTTATATTGGGCTTCAAGGAGTAAGACAATGCCTCTTGGACCTTTATGAGATGAAATCTAACTCAACAATATGGGTTCTATCTCTTGAAAGTCTTGGATCAAACAATTCAATGCTTGTTTCATTACTTTGGCCCTATCTCTTGTCATTGGGCCTCCAACATCTTGTAATGGATCTTTAGGAACATTAGGCTTGAACGTTGGGCCTTTGATATGGGAATTTCGTTAAGCCCTTTGTCTTGCACATTCAGACTTCAAATCTGATCCAATTTCAACTCCTAAACCTCCTTTTGCAAGCTCATGTCCATGCAAGTCATATCATAGGCTTCCTTGAGGCAGACCACACCATGTATGCTTCTCTTCATGTCTTTCACATGCCTATGGTTCTCCATTAGAATGGGGTGACGATACTTTACCGTTATCTTATTTACATCCTTGCAATCCACACATATGCACCATGCTCCATCTTTCTTTGGCACTAACAACACAGGAACAACACATGGGCTTAAGCTTTCCCTTACGTGACCCTTCTCTAAAATTTCCTCCACTTGCTTCTGAAGTTTCTTTGTCTCCTCAGTATTACTCCTATAAGCTGGCAGTTTGGAATTTGAGCTCCTGGCACAAAATTAATTTGGTGTTCAATGCCCCTCAAAGGTCGAAGTCCCTTGGGATCTCATCTGAAAACACATATGAGTATTCCTGCAAAACAAATTTAATAACACTAGGCACAAAAGAATCAAGGTCAGCCTCATTATAAAGAGTTTCTCTGTAGTTAAGCAAAATTAAAAGCTTATGTGTGTACAGCATTTGTCTCAACTCTCTTGATTTTGCAGAGTAAGTACTCTTTTTTCTTCCACTCTTTTTTCACTCAGCTCTCCTTTTTTTATTGTACCTCCCTCTTTTCTTTCCTCACTAGTGTAATTTCTCTTAATTGGGCTTTTATTATCAATTTCTTTCATGGCCTCTTTTACTTTTTTTCTTTTTAAACTCTCGGCCTCCCTTTGTTTTAGCTCTTCCATGGCTTTTGCAAGCCTGATTTGATCCTTATGGACCTCCTTTGGTGATAGAGGACCTTTACATAGGTCTAATCTCCCATTTTAAATGAGTACCTATTCTTATATCCATCATGGATCACACGCCTATCATACTGCCAAGGCCTCCTCAACAATATGTGGCCCACTTGCATTGGTACTACATCACACAAAACCTCATCTGAATATCAACCAATGGAGAATGCAACCATAACTTGCTTTTGCACCTTCACTTCCCCATATTCATTGAGCCATTGAGCTTATATGGGCTAGGATGTTTGATAATAGGCAGCCCTAACTTCTCCACCAAAACTGTACTAGCTACATTGGTGCAATTTCCTCCATCTATAATCATACTACACATCTTACCATTTATCAAGCAACGGGTATGGAAGATGTTTTCTCTTTGTTCATCCCCCTCAATCTTCTCTTGCACATTAAGAGCACCCCTAACCACAAAGGCTTCGACTTGGACAGGTTTTTCCACCTCCACATCACTAAAATCCTCTAATGGAGGCTTTTCTTCATCTTCACTCTCTTGAGATTCAATTCCCCCATCATCCCTCAAAAGAATAATTTTTCTATTTGGGCATTAAAAAGCTATATGACCAGATCCCAAACATTTGAAACATTTGATATCTCTATGCTTAGGTGTATTAACAACATTGGAGCTAGAATTGGTACCTTTAGAGGTTGTCCCCTTGTCTTTAGACTTGTCCTTGTAGTCATTGGACTTGTCCTTTCCCTTCTCTTCCTTCTTAGGCCATTTGGAAATCCATCAACTTGAAGAACCAGAATTGTATGCGTTGTTAGAGCCCTTGCTCCTCAATTGCCTTTCAATCTTCATGGCCATATTAACCATTTCCTTAATTTCCATGTAATGATGCAACTCGACCACATTGGCTATATCTTTGTTCAAACAAGCAAGAAACCTTTCCATGGTGGCCTCCCTATCCTCTTCAATATTTGCCCTGATCAGGCTATTTCCATCTCCTTATGATAGTCCTCCACGCTCTTAGTACCTTGTGTCAAGGACTGGAGCCTTTGGTGAAACTCCCTGTAGTAGTAGCTAGGCACAAAGCGTTTCTTCATTATGGCCTTCATTTCGTCCCATGTCTCAACAGGCCTTTTATGAACTCTTCTTCTACTCAATAGCAACTGATCCTACAAAACAACAGCATAGTGTGAGAATTCAACTACCACCAACTTTACCTTTTTCTCTTCTGAGTAGTTGTGGCAAGCAAATATCATCTCAACTTTCCTTTCCCACTCTAGATAGGCATCTACATCAATTTTCTCTTGAAAAGGATGTATCTTCATCTTGATGCTACCAATATTCTTGTTCACTCTTTCTATTTCTTCTTCCCTTCCTCTTTCATTTCTTGCTATATTACCACCTCTAAATCTGCCCTTACCATATCGTCCACCTCTGCCTTGATTTCTGCCCCTGTGGAACTCCTTCTCATCATCCTCATCAAAATCATCATACTTTTCATAATTGTATGTGTTTTGGATTGGAGTAGTAGCATCTCTTCTATTTCCCAAATCTCCTCTACCAGCAGATTGTGATTCCTCCTTCAATCTCTCAAACCTTTCTTCCATATCATCAAATCTAGAGTTAAGCCTCTCAAATTGACGATACATGGCTTGCAAAGTGAAGTTCTTATATGTTGGATTCCGTTGATCTGTCTTTATTGCACTATTATCACTTTCATTAGACATGTTAAAAACCTGTAAGAAAATGTTAGAAAGCACCTCACTAGCACTCCCTCACGTGTTTCACTCTAGAACAAAATTTTTACCACTCGTGTTTCACAAAATATTGGCTTTTTACAAGATAGGCTCACACTCTCTTGCCTTTTACCTCTCAAGTGATGCCTTGAAGGTTACTCTTTAGAAACCAATTCAAGCAATAACAAGGAAATAGCAAACAACACTAATTAATTAGAAAAGAACAAGATAAATCCCAACAAAAAACAAAATGAACAAAAACTAGAAGCAAATATAATGAACAGACAGCAACAAATTTTCTATGCCAATACACGGATGAAGAATGTTTGTGAAATGATTCTTATAAGTAATTGAACAATATGAGTGCGAAATTGGCCAATTCAATGTGTTAGAGGCAAAGATAGGCACAGACAAGAAATTAAACAAAGAAACAAATAAAGACACACCAATGATAACTAAACTCACCAAAAACTCGAAACTTAGAGGAACAAGTTCAAATCTGCCCTAAATTGAAAGATAGGTAATTCAATGTGTTTTAATGATTCTTGCACACAAATTAGCCTAATTTGAGTTTACAACCTGAATCTATGCAAAAGAATTGATTGTCCAATTCTGGATTGACAAGAATTGCATATATGATTCAAAGAAAACTACCTTGATCAATCTGAAATTCTCTCTTTTTTTGTTTTTTTTCATGATTTCTTTCTTTTCTTATTCATTTTTCTTTCTTTTTTTGTTTTTTCACGTTATTTTCTTTTCGGATTCCTTTTTCTTTCTTTTTTCATTTTTTCATGTTTTTTTTCTGATTTTTTTTATTTAGGTCTGAAGATAAAGAAACAAAGATTCACTAAAAGAAAACAAGAACACGAATTCAGAAAGAAGAATTAAAAACGACAAAAAAGAATGTGAAAGATCAGATTTGTCACAACCAAAAAGAAATGAAATTTTCAAAGAAACTAACAAGAAAGCATAAAAAGATACGTATAAGTTCAAAAGATTTAATCCAAAGCTCTAATACCAAGATGATACAGAAATCCCAAGAAATATGAGTTCTTGAAACCCCTCTAATTCTATTGGTTCATTACCCCAACTTTCTATCCCAAGAACATGCTAGATCAAACCCCAATTTTGTGAATTGAGACCCAATCTCAAAGAAATCAGAAACCAATTCACGTTGCAAGTACTTTATTTGTTGTTGCAAATCAATTTCTTGAAGTAACCAAGTAGGAAATCACACCTCTCTTGAAGAAATCCAAATTCTAGAAATTCTATTAATCAAAGATGCAAAAAGTGGTCTTACATCCCTCATCTTATTCTATTTATACTGTAGAAAATAAGATGACCTAAACTTCTAAAGCCAAACAATGGGCTTAATACAATCAACCCATAACACAAGTTCAAAACTTAAACTAAATAAAAGCAACGAAATTACAAGCCCAAATGATACAATCAACCCTTTTATAAAAAATATTGAGCTTGTCTTCAATAATTGGCTAAGTACTAGCCTCTTCACGCCTCCCTTAGCAAAATTACAAGTTTTGCATGCCTTGGTGTTCCTCCATGGATGTCATGGCCTCATCATGAATTTGAGATGTGATTAAGCCTTGAAAAAAATCCTTTCGTAGCTTGCTTAAGCTTTGGAGCTTGCTGCCTTGTAATTGGTCCACTAGATATAGAAAGCTTGTCTTGTTGAGTAGTGTTGTGGTGTTGAATCTCCTTGCCATCCTTGGCAAGGCTAGTTGTATCACTCTTAGCCAAGGGACACATCCTTTGGCAAAGAGTTATGTATCTTCACTTCAAGTCATGATGTACACTCATGCCATTCATTCTTGTACATGAACCCCTTTTTGGTCGAATGGTCACAACCATTGGCCGAAACAACATATCCTTTCATCCAAAGTATATATAACTTGGTGAAAGGGTGTCATTTATGTTCATTCTAAGGCAAGGTACATGATGAATCTTCCCCATTGGCTGAATTCAAACTCTTGGTCGAATTCATCCTTTCTTGGCCGAATTCATGTATCCATGTAGAGGCAATAAACTTGCACTCTAAGTGCATGCATGGGAAGATGCATTATGCGAGCTACAACTCATGGTACACTAGTGTGTCCATTGTGCACTCAAGCATGCTAGATTCCTTCATCTAGCACCACCAATTTTGCCCATTAAGCTTTGTGTTTCAACTCCAACTCATGCTTCTTAATTAGCTCTTCTAGCTTAACTAATGCAAACACATTTATAGCTAGCTTCAATTCCCAAGAACCAAAGATGAGAGGGTTAATCTCAATTGAGTCCAATTGAGCTTACACCCAGCTTTCTAACTATTAACTAATTTTAATGAGTTACCAAGAGCTGACCTTAAGCTAAATTTAGACACTTTAGCTAAGGAAAAGTCATGTCAAGCCACTTATAGCTTACATGAGCTTCATTGGTTGAGCTAAGGGTTAGCTCCTTATATAAAACCCAAGCACTTTTGACTATATCTTGGTGCATTAAATGAAATTTGTAGCACTTAAGCTATAAAATTCTATCAAGCTCCCACTTGCACAAAGATATGTTTTAAAAATATATGCTCCCACTCAAACAGAACATACTCAACAAGTGAACATACAAAGCCGAAAATAAATAATAGTTGAAGTGCATAATTTTGAGTTATGGGTGTGACCTTAGGCATGTAAACAAAATCTCTTTCTATTATGGTTTTTAGACCCACAATGAAAGATTGTCACTCTCCTCACATTTGAACAAATCAAACTTACTTAGACCCACAATGAAAGACTGTCACTCTCCTCACATTTGAACAAATCAAACTTGAACAAATCAAGTTATGCCTCTCAAACCCCAAGACATTTTGATACACATGTCTAGACACATTCAGTCTCCTTTGTGAGTTTTAACTCATAAAACTCATGAATGTATTAAACCTCAAGTACACTTGGTTTCTTTCTCACATCACTCTTAATCTTTCATATTGTACAAAACAATATGTGGCGCCAAAATTGAATAACGTGATTATGTATAATTTATAGTATGCAAAATATGCTATCATAGTTATGCAACTCATGCAATTATAATTATGTAGGCAACTTATGCATCCATTTCTTTCCTTTAGCTTCTAATCACTAGAAAATGAAAATATGATCATATAAAAGGAGGATACTCTAGTTCCATTTCTCCCGAGACCTTCGACAACCAATTAAGAAGACCATAGTAATCCTCAATTACCTAATAGCAAGCCATAGTCACTAAGGGATTTGAATGACAAATCTCACACATAAGCAAGACAAGAGACAAGTTGTTTATTTTCTTCAGTTGGTCGATTTCATGGTTAGCTATGGAACATTTGAAACACATCCCTTTGATGTTCTTGAAACACATCCTTCAATGTTTTACAACTCCACTCCCACTTGGAGGGGTGTGTCAAGTTTCCCTCTTAAAATATATAGATGTGTAACTCCTATTATTCTCAATAATAGGAGGACGAGTCAAACAACCATGAAACACTCCTTATTCTCACTCTTGAGAATGAAATCATAGGATAGCATGTATGAATGGGCATACAAACTTGATAACCTTGATCACCTTATCTTGACGCACGCATAATCAAGATGACTGTAAGACTAAAGTTGTCATGTGTTGGTTCATGACTCCCACTTAAATGTATGATGCATAAGTCACATATCTCTCTTAAGAGATAACATACATTTAAGACTTTAGCGATCTCATCCTTGATCTTACGCAAAGACGAAAGGGCGGATGACTCATGTGAGAAAACAAAACTCAGCCTATGATTGAAATGTACATTTTTTGTTGTGGTTTTAAAGTGAAATGAACCAATATTGATAAACAACTTTTCATTTATCAAACCTCTTACATGGGTGGCACAAGAAGGAGAAAATTACACTAACGTTTCATAATTTACAAAGACCCATTGCCTTTACATGTTTGGCAAAATGAAATGGTGGCAATGGCTTAGTCATAGGGTCAGCCACCATTAGGTCCGTAGATATGTACTCTAACTTAATTTCTCCCTCTTCTATTGCATCTCTAACAAAATGATACTTCATGCTAATTTGCTTAGTCTTTCCATGATCTCGAGGGTACAAAGGATTATTGTCTATGCTACCAAGGAGAGAATCTTAGTTTGCATTAGACAATAATCCTTTGTACCCTCGAGATACCTAAGGTTTTCACACAATTCCAATGCTCGATTCTAGGTTTAGGAGAATATCTTGCCAGTAGACCTACAACTTGGCTAATGTTAGGCCGTGAACACAATATGGCATTCATTAGACTTCCAATGGCACTCAGGTATGGGACCTTTTTCATTTACTTCTTTTCTTGAGTACTACAAGGACACAAATCTTGCCCTAGCTTGCAACCATATGCAAGGGGTGTACTCATTGGTTTTGAGTTTTTCAAGTTGGACCTTGCAAGAATCTTATCAATATAAGGTTCTTGAGACAAAGCCAACATCTTAGCATTCCTATCTCTTAGGATCTTAGAACCAAGGATATAAGCAGCTTCTCCTATATCCTTCATGCCGAAGGTGGAAGACAACCATCCAACAAACTCAACCCATTACTTGCTATCAATATGTCATCTACATATAGAGTCATAATGGCAAATTTGGACCCAGAAGTGTACACATAAACACAATGGTCTTCATGCATCATCACAAAACCAAATTTTGTGATTGCATCATGAAAATTCAAGTACCACTGTCTTGAAACTTGCTTAAGACCGATTATAAACTTCTTAAGTCTACATATATGGGCTATATGGTCCGTTGCTCCTGAATCTATAATCCACAAAGAATTGGATTCAGTTAAGTACGTACAACATGCACAAATGAAGAAGAATAGGGATCATGTACCTTAGGAGGTGCTTTGCACTCATTTGTAAAGTGTCCCTTATTGCCACAATTGAAACACTTCAACTTGGCTTTGTTGTGCTTCTTCTTAAACTTTTTCAACGTGGCACTGTTCCCATTGTCTTGACCATCCTTCCTTTTCTTCTTCCCTTTGAACTTGTTCTTGTGGGGAAAGGAAATTCCATCAACATATGCCTTTGAATGGTTCTTGATGGCCATCACTAGGCCTCTAGCAGAAGGTGCCTTGCAATGTCATCGAATGACTTGATTTGAGAGTTGTGGCATAAATTGACCGTCATCAATTGTCACTCCTCATCAAGCAAGGAACGAATTATTGCTTGAACTTGTTGCTCATCATTGAGCACATGACCAATGGATTTAAGTTGATGAATCATGCATGACATCTCACGTAAGTGGGTACTCATGGTTTGGCCAGCCTTCTTGCTATAATTCTTAAACTTGAGAATCATAACTCTTTGTTTCTCCAAAGAAACATCTCCATACTTAGTCTTGTCTGAATCCCATATGGCTTTGGCTGACTCAAACATAGAGAAATCCACCATGATTTCATCAAGCATGGCACTCAAGAGAGTAACACGGGCCATAGAATCTTTCTTCTTATATGCCTCATAGGCATTAGAGTTTCCACCCACAGCTGGTGGTTCTACCATATGGAAGAGCACATCAAGTGTATCTTGCTTAGTGAAGATGAATTGAACCTTTTCTTGCCAAATGGAGTAATTACCTTCATCAACTTGAGTTCTTTATTTAATTTAGCAACAATATCCTTACAAGCCATCTAAATTGATGCAATTATCACATGTAAGTGCATTTCTACCACAACAAGACTTAATCAAGCAACATGCATGTAGCAAAAGAAATGCCTATAGCATTCAATTAGAAATATTTCAACATGCTTTCATTGTTTCACAAAACATGCTTTCAGTAAAGCCTTCAATTTACCATGGCAACTATCACACATAGAATATATAGAAACAAATACATTCACATGCCATTATCATGATTGCACTAAAATATATATACCAACATATTAGTAAGTCAATTTTATGATCATAAAATCATTTCAAATCATGCTCTAATACCATTTTGTTGATTTTAGATCATAACTCAAACAAGAAATCTCATGATTTCATAAGCATACAAGATCCTACGCATGTCACTTATGATATACTAACTTGAAACGTAGCAGAATAACTCCTTGTATGCTTGATATTTTGCCTCCCTTGTGGAGATCCACTATGGCTTCTCCTTCTTCTCCAACTCGTCATGGTTGGAATGGATGGAGTAGACCGATCTCGTTATAACACACTAAGGTCAAAAGAGTTGCTAATTTGTGAAAGTAGAAATCCTTATGGATCACCCACAATGCTCTTAATAAGCTTAACTATTGTTTATGGGAGAGTGCTTCAACGCATGAAGACTTGAAAGAAGGGAGTGTTTTCAGCTCAAAAATGGGGACAAGAGTGTAGTATTCGGCCAAAGAAAAAATGCACTCAAAGAAACTACGAAATTCCCTTTTATAGGCCACCAAAAGGTGCCTTTGAAGAATCATGACTCTTTAAGAGTTATGTCTCCTGGCGAAACATCATGACTCTTGGCCAAGGGACACATCCTTTGGCAAAGAGTCATTTATCTTCACTTAAATTCATGATGGTACACTCATGACCATTCATTCTTGTACATATTGGCTTAATGGTGATAACCATCATTCGAAACAACACATCCTTTCATCCAAATTAGACATACCTTGGTGAAAGGGTGTCATGTATGTTCATTCTAAGGCAAGGTACATGATGAATCTTCCCCATTGTTCGAATTCATCCTTTCTTGTCCAAATTCATGTATCTATATGGAGAAAATGAACTTGCACTCTAAGTGAATGCATGGGAAGATGCATTATGGCGTGCTACAACTCATGTTACACCCTAGTCTCCATTGCACACTCACGCATGCTAGATTCCTTCATCTAGCACCACCAATTTTGCCCATAAAGCTTTGAGCTTCGACTCCAACTCTTGTTCCTTAATTAGCTCTTCTAGCTTAACTAGTGTGAACACATTTATAGCTAGCTTCAATTCCCAAGAACCAAGGATGAGCTGGGGTAATCTCAATTGAGTCCAATTGAGCTTATCCCCAGCTTTCTAGCTATTAATTAGTTTTAATGAGCTCCTACGAGCTCACCTTAATCTAGCTTTAGAAACTTGAGCTAAGGGAAAGTCATGTCAAGCCACTTATAGCGTACATGAGCTTCATTGAGCTCCCTTGAGTAGAGGGTTAGCTCCTTACATGAAACCCAAGCACTTTCAAATATATCTTGGTTCCTCAAATGGAATTTGTATCACCTAAACTATAAAATTTGAACACATTAATCCTTGCAATCACTTGAAAAGGACCATCTCTCCTTGATTCAATTTAAATCTCCTTTGAATTGGAAACATTTCCTTGTGCATATGCAATCAAACCTAATCACCAGGCTAAAAATATTTTTTTTCACACTTTATTAGCTTGATTATCATATTGCTTTGTCTTCCTTTTAAAATTTTTCCTTGCATTCTCATGAATTAGCTTGAAAAAATTTGCCTTCCTTTAACCATCTAAATTTACATGCTAATTAATATGTAAATGTAATAAATCCAAAGGAGTTAATGGGTTAAAAGCATATGCAATTTAGAAAGGTAAAATTTTAGTTAAACTTTTTATACGAACCTACTAGGAGACCTGCCTTAGTAACTTTTGATCCATTTGTTATGCGTGCCCAAAATCCTAGAAAACAAGTTGAACGATCATATTAGAACCTTAAGGAAGCTAAATCTTTAAAACTCCAACCTTAAGACCCCACAAAGGTTGATCACTACCTTGATAATTTAGATTTTCATTCCACCAAGAACAAAAGAACAAGCAATGCTTGCTGGAAAATAACTCAATTTTTATTAATAGTGATGATGATCTCGTAATACATTAGATGGGCCTTTAAATAGGCATAATAATATCCTAATCCTATAAGGAAAGGGTTTTCTTACCTATTCCTAGTCCATACCTAAGTAGGAAGGACCTAAATAAGAAAGGGAATCCTTAATTTGAGGATACAAATTAGTGTTGAATGCAGATATCTCCTAAATTAAGGAAACAATATGATTTATCAAGATATGAACAAAATTATTAAGGAAAAAGACTTAATAAGGCCTTATTCACTTAAAAACGTAAATATGGGCTTAATTAAATCATCATAACCAGCCCACTTGTTGATTGCATCTTAATTATGCAGATTGGGCTTCCTTCAAACCTATGTGTGATTATCAGCCTTGTATCTTGGATTCCAAACTTGGTTCACCATGTACTAAGTCTTGTCCAACATCTTGTACATGAAGATAAGTAATTAATCTTGGTAATGCCTTAGCACCTTTAAGAACTACTTCCTTTTCTTACATCTCCATGATCAACCCTGGCAAAGCTTCTTTCATTCGTTTTGTTCTTGCTCTAGTCATTGGACCTCCAGTTCCTTGCAATGGGTCTTGGGAAAATTTGGTAACATCATCCAGAGCCATTAAGTCAGTATCTTGATCCCCATCATTCCACCCCTCCTCGAAAGGATTCATCTTTGAATCACCTACATCAAACAAAGGTAAATCAACAACATTAAAAGTAGCATTAACATTACTGTAGTTGCTTGGCAAATCGAGCTTGTAGGTATTGTCATTGATCCTCCCCAAGGCTTGGAAAGGTCCATCTCCTCTAGGCTACAATTTGGATTTCCTCTGTGTGGGAAATTGTTCCTTCCTCATATGCGCCCACACCCAATCTTCAAGTTCAAAACAACTTTTATACACCCTTTGTTAGCTTGTCTTGCATATTATTCAATTTTCCTTTCAATGTTGGCCTGAACCTTGACATGTAAGTCCTTCACATAATCTGCCTTTTTCTTCCCATCAAGATTAGCATGGTCATCAGTAGACAAAGGTAAAAATATCCAAAAGAGTTAAAGGATTAAAGCCATATACAACTTCAAAAGGTGAAAAGGAGGTGGTAGAATGAACATACCTATTGTAGGCAAACTCAATATATGGCAAACACTTTTCCTATCATTTTAAAGTTCTTATGTATGATAGCACGCAACATAGTAGTGAGTGTCCTATTAACTAGTTCAGTTTTCCCATCCGTTTGGGGATATGCAATAGTAGAAAACAAGAGTTTAGTTCCTAACTTAGTCCACAAAGTGAGCCAAAAATGACTTAAGAACGTAACATCTCTATCACTAACAATTGTCTTAGGCAAACCATGCAATCAAACAACCTCTTTAAACAAGAAATCAGCAATATGTGTTGCATTATTGGTTTTAGAACATACAACAAAATGAGCCATTTTGCTTAACCGATCAAGAACAACAAATATGTTGTCCTTATAACTTTGAGACCTTGGTAAACATATGACAAAATCCATAGACATATCAATCCAAGGTCGAGTAGGCACAGGTAAAGGGGTATATAAATGATGTGGTTTTACTTTAGACTTTGCTTGCTTACATGTTATACACTTGTCACAAACAAGCTGCATATTGTATTTTGCAGTTTTACTTTAGAATTTTCTTGCTTACATGTTATAAACTTTTCACAAATAAATTGCACCTCATGTTTCATTTTAGGCCAATAAAAATGTTCATGCAATATATCCAAAGTCTTTTGGACACCAAAATGCCCCATCAAACCACTCTCATGAGTCTCCCTATCAAGTAAATCACGAATAGAACCAGTAGGCACTCATGATTTATCTTTCTTAAAGAGAAATCCTTAATGCCTATAAAAGTCACCAAACGCATAATTAGAACAAGCATCCCACACTTGTCCAAAATTAGAATCATTTGCATATAGTTCTTTAATCAATTCAAAACCAAGTATTTTGATTTCCAAAGTAAGTAATGCATGCCTTCTAGACTATCCATCAGCCCTAATGTTTTTCTTTCCATGTTTGTACTTGATGACACAAGGAAACGTTTCTATGAACTCGAGCCACTTGGGATTTCAACAACTTTAGGATTTCAACAACTTTAGACTCTCATGATCAAAATGAATGATGAATTCCCTGGCCACAAGTAGTGTTGCCATGTTTGAAGACTTCTTACTAATGCATACATTTCTTTATCATAACTAGGTTAATTCAATGCAGCCCCATTTATCTTTTCACTGAAATAAGCAATTGGTTTAGAGTCTTATATCAATACAGCCTCGATTCCAATTCTAGATGCATCACATTTAACTTCAAAAGCTTTATCAAAATTGGGCAAACACAACAAAGGTGTATTAATTAGCTTATCTTTCAATATATCAAGAGCTCGATCATGCACATCATCCCATTTAAAAACAACATTCTTTTTAATAAGTTCATTCAAAGGTGCAACAATGGACCTAAAGTCTTTAACAAACCTTCGATGAAAACTTGTTAGACCATGAAAACTTCTCACCTCATTCGCATTATTAGTTGTAAACTAGTCCCTTATCACCTTTACCTTCTCTTCATCAACATTAATGCCCTGTGAACTAATAACAAATCCAAGAAACATAATAGATTCCATGCAAAATGTACACTTTTTAAGATTAGCATACAATAGTTTCTCTCTTAATAAACTTAAAACAACATACAATTGTTCCACATGATCATTTAAATTCTTGTTGTAAACAAAAATATCATCAAATTAAACTACCAAAAATTTCTAATGAAATCATGCAAGACATGGTTCATAAGCCTCATGAAAGTACTATGTGCATTAGTTAAACCAAAGGACATTACTAAATACTCATGCAATCCATATTTGGTTTTAAATGTTGTTTCCATTCATCTCCTTATTTTATGCAAATTTGATAGTATCCATTCTTTAAATCAATCTTAGAAGACAAGCATAATCTATTTACTTCATTAAGCATATCATCTAATCGAGGGATAGGATGTCTATACTTAATTGTTATTTTTTATGGCTCGACAATTTACACACATGCACCATGTTCCATCTTTCTTTGGGATGAAGATTACTAGAGCCGAATATGGACTAAGAATTTCTTGCACAAATCCCTTTTATACTAGGTCATGAACTTGTGGTTGTATCTCCTTTGTTTCCTCGGGATTGTCTCTATAGGTAGGTTGTTGGAATTTTATAGCTTAAGTGCTACAAATTCCATTTGATACACCAAGATATATTTGAAAGTGCTTGGGTTTCATGTAAGGAGCTAAACCTCAGCTTCAGGGAGCTCAATGAAGCTCATGTAAGCTACAAGTGGCTTGACATGACTTTCCTTTAGCTCAAGTGTCTAAAGCTAGCTTAAGGTGAGCTCGTGGGAGCTCACTAAAACTAGTTAATAGATAGAAAGCTGGGGATAAGCTCAATTGGACTCCATTAAGATTACCCCAGCTTATCTTTGGTTCTTAGGAATTGAAGCTAGCTATAAATGTGTACACACTAGTTAAGCTAGAAGAGCTAATTAAGGAGCATGAGTTGGAGTTGAAACCCAAAGCTTAATGGGAGAAATTGGTGGTGCTAGATGAAGGAATCTAGCATGCTTAAGTGCACAATGGACACTAGTGTGTACCATGAGCTGTAGCACGCGATAATGCATCTTCCCATGCATGTACTTAGAGTGCAAGTTCATTCTCTTCACATGGATACATGAATTTGACCAAGAAATGATGAATTCGGCCAAGAGGTTGAATTCAGTCAATGGGGAAGATTCATCATATACCTTGCCTTAGAATAAGCATACATGACACCCTTTCACCAAGGTATGTGCACTTTGGATAAAAGGATGTGTTGTTTCGACCAATGACTGTGACCATTCGACTAAAAAGGGGTTCATGGACAAGAATGAATAGTCATGAGTGTACCATCATGACTTTAAGTGAAGATACGTGACTCTTTGCCAAAGGATGCGTCCCTTGGCTAAGAGTCATGATGTTTCACCGAGAGACATAACTCTTGGAAGAGTCATGATGTTTTACTAAGAGACATAACTCTTAGAAGAGTCATGACTCTTTAAAGGCACCTTTTGGTGGCCTATAAAAGGGAATGTCATAGTTCCTTTGAGAGAGTTTTTCCTTGGCCAAATACTACATTCTTCTCCCCATCTTTGAGTTGAAAACACTCTCTTCTTTCAAGTCTTCATGCGTTGAAGTACTCTCCCATAAAATAGTTGTTTAGCTTATTAAGAGCATTGTGGTGAACCATAAGGATTGCTACTTTCATAAGTTAGCAACTCTTATGACCTTCGTGCACTGTGACGAGATCGATCTACTCCATCCATTCTAACCACGATGAGTTGGAAAAGAAGGAGAAGCCATAGTGGATCTCCACATGGGAGCCAAAACATCAAGCATACAAGGAGTTATTTTGCTGCGTATCAAGTTAGTATATCATCGTACCCTTCTTAGTGACATGTGTAGGATCTTGTATGCTTATGAAATCATGAGATTTCTTATTTGAGTTATGATCTAAAATAAACAAATGGCATCAAAGTTTTAGGTTGAAAGCATGATTTGAAATGATTTTATGATCACAAAATTGACATACTAATATGTTGGTATTTTTTTTAGTGCAACCATGATAATGGCATGTGAACTTATTTTTTTGCTATATGTTCTATGTGTGATAGTTGCCATCCTAAATTGAAGGCTTTATTGAGAGCAAGTTTTGTGAAACAATGAAAGCATGTTGAAATATTTCTAATTGAATGCTATATACATTTCCTTTGCTATGTTTTAGCATGAATAGTTGTTTCTCATGCATGTTGCTTGATTAAGTCTTATTGTGGTAGAAATGCAATTAAATGTGATAATTGCATCAATGTAGATGGCATGTAAGAATATTGTTGCCAAATTAAATAAAGGCCTCAAGCTTGATGGAGATAATTACTCCATTTGGCAAGAAAAGGTTCAATTAATCTTAACGGAGCAAGATACACTTGATGTGCTCTTCCAGACGGTTGAGCCACCAGCAGTGGGTGGAAACTCTAATGCCTATGAGGCATATAAGAAGAAATATTATGTGGCCCATGTTACTCTCTTGATTACCATGGTTGATGAACTCATGGTGGATTTCTCTATGCTTGAGTCAACCAAAACCACATGGGATTTGGCCAAGACTAAGTATGGAGATGTTTCTTTAGTGAAACAAAGAGCTATGATTCTCAAGTTTGAGAATTTTAGTAAGAGGGCTGACCACACCATCAGTGCCCACTTACGTGAGCTGTCACGCATGATTCATCAACTCAAATCTATTGGTCATGTGCTCACTGACGAGCAACAAGTTCAAGCAATAATCCATTCCTTTATTGATGAGGAGTGGCAATTGATGAAGGTAAATTTATGACACAACTCTAAAATCAAGTCATTTGATGACATTGCAAGGCACCCTCTGCTAGAGGCAGAGGTGATGGCCATCAAGAACAATTTAAAGGCATATGTTGCTGGAACTTCCTTTCCCCACAAGAACAAGTTCAAAGGGAAGAAGAAAAGGAAGGATGGTCAAGACAATGGGAATGGTGCCACCTTGAAAAAGTTCAAAAAGAAGAGCAACAAAGCCAAGTTGAAGTGCTTCAATTGTGGCAATAAGGGAGACTTTGCAAATGAGTGCAAAGCACCTCCTAAGGTACATGATCCCGTTTCTACTTCATTTGTGCATGTTTTGTCATGCACGTACTTAACTGATTCTAATTCTTTGTGGATTATAGATTCGAGAGCAACGAATCACATAGCCAAAAACAAAAGTCTTGGTTTGTGGCCTTTAGGAGGTTGCCAAAGGTAGCAAAGCATGTTTCTATGGGGAACAATGCAAGCCTTGAAGTATAAAGGATAGGAACTTTTAGAGTTTCTCTGAACAATGGACATTTGTTGTTAATAGATGTTTTATATATACCCTAGATTTGAAGAAACTTGGTTTCTGTATGTTCCTTGTTAAGGTTCAGATATTGTTTGAATTTCTTTAATAAATTTGTGGATATTATTAAAGATAATGCAGTCATGTGTTCTTGTTTAGTAAACAACGGGTTGTTTGAATTGAACGTGAGTGTTGCTACTTCTAGTTGCTATGTAATTAAGGTTACTACTGAGATGACTTGGCATGAGCATTTGGGACATTTTGCATAAGAAAGTATGACTGAGTTGGCCACACGTGGCTTACTTGGATCATTGTCCAAGGTCTCTATACCAAGTTGCCAATCATGTCTTATTGGCAAGGACACAAAAAAAGCCTTTTGCCAAGGCAACTAGAAGTTAAGAAGCTTTACAATTAGTTCACTCTGATCTTTGTGGACCAATGAGAACTGTATCTAAACTTGGGTTTAGATACTTTATCACATTCATTGACGATTGTACTCAATTTACCCCTGTGTTCTTATTAAGGCACAAATGTGAAGCATTGAGGTCTTTTGAAACACACTTGCACTTATTGGAGAATCAATTGGGTAAGAAGATCAAGTCATTGAGGACTGATAGTGGTGGCGAGTACAAATCAAATGATTTTAAGGAATTTTGCGACCAAAAGGATAGTGCACACTTCCTTGGACTCCACAACAAAATTGAGTAGCCAAAATGAAGAATTGGACTCTTATAGATATGGTGCGATCAATGATGGCTAAGTCCAATTTGGATATTGCCTAATTGGGTGATGCAGTGCTTAGTGCAACACATATTTTGACTAGAGTACCCTTTAAGTCTGTTGATTCTACTCCATATGAGTTATGGTTGAAGAAAACCCCTAACTTAAGCTATCTTCGTCCTTGGGGATGTGTAGCTTATGTACATGCTACAGATCACCCTCTTGGGAAATTAGGCTTTAGAGGAAGTGTACCATCCTTGGTTATTCTAAGCATTTTAAGGGGTATGTGTTTGGAGATAAGTCACGATATTGTAAATGTGTTTGAATCAAGAAATGTCAACTTTATTCAGGATGAGTTCCCTAAAGTTGGTGAATGTTGTGATTTAGATGCATTGGTTGAGACCTTTGTGCAAGGTTAGTATAGTGCTTTGGAAGCACCATTAACTACACCTTCCGTGGTGGAAGTTCCTCAACAAGAGGCTATTCAAGTGCCTCTTGCATCCCCACTTATTAATGAACAACAAGAAGAAGTTCTTGATGAACAATTCAGGAGGGAGTTGAGGGAGTTCAAGAACCACATGATCAGGCTATAGGGCTAAATCATGATGAGCCTCCTCCCATCCCTAATTTGAGACGTTCAAATAGGCAATTTGGACCACCAAAAGAATGGTGGGTTTTGGACGGAAGTGAGGCAAACTTGGTGTCATTTGAGATTGATGAACTAAGTAATGTGCAAGAAGCTCTTGAAGGTGTTCACAAAGAGAAGTGGCTAATGGCAATGCAAGATGAGATGAATTTGATGCATCCCAATGAGGTTTAGGACTTAGCTAAATTACCTCCTGCTCGAAGGGCTATTGGGAACAAGTGAGTTCTCAAGATAAAATTGAATTCTAATGGTACTATTGAAAAGTACAAGGCTCGATTGGTGGCCAAGGGATTCACGCAGAAGGAGGATATAGATTTTAAGGATATCTTCTCTCCTATTGTGAAATTCAATTCCATCAGATTATTACTTGCTATTGTGGCTTATTTGGACTTGGAATTGCATCAAATGATGTAAATACCGCCTTTCTCAATGGTGATTTGAGAGAGGAGATTTACATACAACAACCCTGGGGGGTTTGTTGAAAAGGGTCAAGAGTACAAAGTGTGTAGACTTAAGAAGTCTATATACATTCTTAAGCAAGCTCCAAGATAGTGGTACTTGAAGTTTCATGATGCAATCACAAATGTTTGTTTTGTGATGATATGTGAAGACATTTGTGTTTATGTGTACATTTCTGGGTCCTAATTTGCCATTATGACTCTATATGTGGACGACATATTGATAGCAAGTAATGGGGTTCAGTTTGTTGAAAACCATGAAAGGTTGGGTCTTCCACCTTCGACATGAAGGATATGGGAGAAGCAACCTATATTCTTGGTGCTAAGATCCTAAGAGATAGGAAAGCTAAGATGTTGTCCTTGTCTCAATACCTTATATTGATAGGATTCTTGCGAGGTTCAACTTGACAAACTAAAAACCAATGAGCACACCACTTGCATATGGTTGCAAGCTTGGGCAAGATTTGTGTTCTTGTAGTACTCAATAAAAGGAGGAAATGAAAAAGTTATCATACCTAATTGCCATTGGAAGTCTAATGCATGCCGTGTTATATACACGGCCTGACATTAGCCAAGTTGTACGTCTACTAGCAAGATATTCTTCTAACCCTAGAATTGAGCATTGAAAGTGTGTGAAAAGGGTCCTTAGGTATCTCAAGGGTACAAAGGACTATTGACTATGCTACCAAGGAGAGAATCTTGGTTTACATGGCTACACTGATGCTAATTGGGGTGGTAATTATGATTCGTGCAAATCTACACCTGGCTATATCTTCATGCTAAATAATGAAGCTATTTCTTAGAGTAGCAAGAAACTAACTTGCACAACATTGTCAACAATGGAGGTTGAATTTGTTGCCATTGCCTCGGCTGTGCAAGAGGCCTTGTGGCGTGAATTTTTTTTCAGCATTTAGGGTCAATTATTCCTTTGGAAAGGCCCATAACTATCTATTGTGATAATATAGCAACTTTGGCTTACACTAAGGACCCTAAATATCATGGAAAGACTAAGCAAATTAGCATGAAGTATAATTTTTGTTAGAGTTGCAATAAAAGAGGGAGAAATTAAGTTAGAGTACATATATACGGACCTAAGGGTGGTTGACCCTATGACTAAGCCATTGCCACCATTTCATTTTGTTAAACATGTAAAGGCAATGGGTCTTTGTAGATTATGAAATGTTGGTTTAATTTTCTCCTTCTTGTGTCACACATTTGATAAATGAAAAGGTGTTTATCAATTATTAGTGCATTTCATTTTGAAACCACAACAAAAAATGTTCGTGTCAATCATACATAAGCTGAGGTTGGTTTTCTCACATGAGCTATCCGTCCTTGCATCTTTGCATAAGATCAAGGATGAGATTGCTAAAGCCTTAAATGTATGTTATCTCTTAAAAGGGATATGTGACTTGTGTGTCATACATTTAAGTGGGAGTCGTGAACCAACACGTGAAAACTTTAGTCTTATGGTTGTCTTGATTATGCATGCATCAAGATAAGGTGATCAAAGTCATCAAGTTTGTATGTCCACACATACATATTATCCTATGATTTCATTCTTAAGAGTAAGAATAAGGAGTATTTCATGGTTGTTTGAGTCACACATCTAAATGTTTTAAGAGAGAGAATTAACACACCCCTCCAACTGGGAGCAGAGTAGTAAAACATTTAAGGATGTGTTTAGGGAACATACATTTAAGTGTTCCAAATGTTCCATAATTAACCATGAAATCGACCAACCAAAGAAAATAAGCAAGTTGTCTCTTGTCTTAGTGACTATGGATTGCTATTAGGAAATTGAGGATTATCATGGTCTTCTTAATTGGTTGTCGAAGGTCTTGGGAGAAATGGGACTGGAGTATCCTCCTTTTAGATGATCATGTTTTCTTAAATTTTCTAGTAGTTCGAAGCTAAAGGAAAGACATGAATGCATAAGTTGCCTACATAAGTATAATTACATGAGTTGCATAACTATGATAGCATATGTTGCACACTTTAAATGATACACAATCACATTATTCAATCTTGGTGCCACATATTATTTTGTACAATATGAGAGATTGAGAGTGATGTGAGAAAGAAACCAAGTGTACTTGAGGTTTAATACATTCATGAGTTTTATGAGTTAAAACTCATAAAGGAGACTGAATTTGATTAAAAATGTGTATCAAAATGTCTTGGGGTTTGAGAGGCATAACTTGATTTGCTCAAGTAAGTTTGATTTATTCAAACGTGAGGCGAGTGACAATCTTTCATTGTGGGTCTAACAACCACAATGTAAAGAGATTTTCTTTACATGCCTAACGTCACACCCACAACTCAAAATTATGTGGTTCAACTATTATTTATTTTCAGGTTTGTATGTCACTTGTTAAGTATGTTCTGTTTGAGTGGCAGCATATTTTTTTAAAATATATCTTTGTGTGTGTGGTAGCTTATTGGAATTTTATAGCTTAAGTGCTACAAATTCCATTTGACGCACCAAGATATATTTGAAAGTGCTTAGGTTTCATGTAAGGAGCTAAACCTCAGCTCAAGGGAGTTCAATGAAGCTCATGTAAGCTATAAGTGGCTTGACTTGCATTTTCCTTAACTCAAGAGTCTAAATCCAGATTAAAGTGAGCTCATTAATAGCTAGAAAGCTGGGGATAAGCTCAGTTAGACTCAATTGAGATTACCCCAGCTCATATTTAGTTCTTGGGAATTGAATCTAGCTATAAATGTGTTCACACTAGTTAAGCTAGAAGAGCTAATTAAGGAGCATGAGTTGGAGTTGCAACACAAAGCTTAATAGGCGAAATTCTTGGTGCTAGATGAAGGAATCTAGCTTTCTTGAGTGCACAATGGACACTAGGGTGTACCAAGAACTGTAGCAAGCCATAATGCCTCTTCCCATGCATGCACTTAGAGTACAAGTTCATTGTCGCTACAGGGATACATGAATTCAGCCAAGAAAGGATGAATTTGGCCAAGAGGTTGAATTCATCCAATGGGGAAGATTCATCATGTACCTTGCCTTAGAATGAACATACATGATACCTTTTCACTAGGGTATGTGTACTTTGGATGAAAGGATGTGTTGTTTCGGCCAATGGTTGTGACCATTCGGCCAAAAAGCGGTCCATGTATAAGAATAAGAATGAATGGTCATGAGTGTACCATCATGACTTTAAGTGAAGATACTTGACTCTTTGCCAAAGTATGTGTCCCTTGGCTAAGAGTCATGATGTTTCGCCAAGAGACATAAATCTTGGAAAAGTCATGATATGTCACCAGACATAACTCTTGGAAGAGTCATGACTCTTCAAAGGCACCTTTTGGTGGCCTATAAAAGAGAATTTCGTAGTTCTTTTGAGATAGTTTTTCTTTGGCTGAATACTAGACTCTTCTCCCCCATCTTTGAGCCAAAAACACTCCCTTCTTTCAAGTCTTCATGCATTGAAGTACTCTCCTATAAAATAGTTGTTAAGCTTATTAAGAGCATTGTGGGTGAACCATAAGGATTGCTTCTTTCACAAGTTAGCAACTCTTCCGACCTTAGTGCATTGTGACGAGATCGGTCTACTCTATCCATTCCAACCACGACGAGTTGGACAAGAAGAAGCCATAGTGGATCTCCACAAGGGAGGCAAAACATGATACAACCAGCCTTGGCAAGGTTGGCAAGGAGATTCAACACCACAACACTTTTCAACAAGACAAGCTTTCTATATCTAGTGGACCAATTACAAGGCAACAAGCTTCAAAGCTCAAGCAAGCTATGCGAGGATTTGTTCAAGGCTTAATCACATCTCAAATTCATGATGAGTCCACGACATCCATGGAGGAACAAAAAGGTATGCCAAAGCTTGTAATTTTGTTAAGGGAGGCGTGACGAGGCTAGTACTTAGCTAATTTTTGAAGACAAGCTCAATATCTCTTGTAAAAGGGTTAATTGTACCATTTGGGCTTGTAATTTTGTTGCTTTTATTTAGTTTCAGTTTTGAACTTGTTTTATGGGTGATTGTATTAAGCCCATTGTTTGGCTTTAGAAGTTTAGGTCATCTTATTTTCTACAATATAAATATAATAAGATGAGGAATGTAAGACCACTTTTTGCATCTTTGATTAATAGAATTTGAAGAATTTGGATTTCTTCAAGAGAGGTGTAATTGCCTTCTTTGTTACTTCAAGAAATTGATTTGCAACAATAAGTAAGTACTTGCAACATGAATTAGTTTCTGATTTCTTTGGGATTGGGTCTTAATTCATGAAATTGGAGTTTGATCTAGCATGTTCTTGGGATAGAAAGTTGGGGTAATGAACCAATAGAATTAGGGGGTTTCAAGAGCTCAGATTTCTTGGGGTTTTCATATCATCTTGGTATCAAAACTTTGGCTTAATTCTATTGAACGCATACGTATCTTTTTATGCTTTCTTGTTAGTTTCAGTGAAAATTTTCTCTTTTTATTGTGACAAATCTGATCTTTCACATTCTTTTGTGTCGTTTTTAATTCTTGTTTCTGAATTTCTGTTTTGTTTTCTTTTGATGAATCTTGGTTTTCTTGATATTCAGACCTAAATAAAAAAAATAAGAAAAACATGAAATAAACAAAAAAGAAAGAAAAAGGAAACAGAAAAAAAGTGAAAAAAATGAAAAAAAGAAAGAAAAAGGAATCAGAAAAAAAAACGTGAAAAAAAGAAAGAAAAAGGAACCAAAAAAGAAAGAAATCGTGAAAAAAAAAACAAAAAAAGAGAAAATTTGATATTGATCAAGAGAGTTTTCTTTGAATCATATACGCAATGCTTGTCAATCCAGAATTGGACAATCAATTCTTTTGTATAGATTTAGGTTATAAACTGAAATTAACCTAATTTGTGTGCAAGAATCATTAAAACACATTGAATTACCTATCTTTCAATTAGGGCAGATTTGAACTTGTTCCTCTAAGTTATGGGTTTTTGGGTGAGTTTAGTTATCATTGGTGTGTCTTTCTTTGTTTCTTTGTTTAATTTCTTGTTTGTGCCTATCTTTGCCTCGAACACATTGAATTGGACAATTTCACACTCATATTGTTCAATTACTTATAAGAATCATTGCATACACATTCTTCATCCTTGTATTGGCATAGAAAATTTGTTGCTGTCCGTTCGTTATATTTGCTTCTAGTTTTTGTTCATTTTGTTTCTTGTTAAGATTTATCTTGTTCTTTTCTAATTAATCTGTGTTGTTTGCTATTTGCTTGTTATTGCTTGAATTGGTTTCTAAAGAGTAACCTTCAAGGCATCACTTGAGAGGTAAAAGGCAAGAGAGTGTGAGTCTATCTAGTGAAAAGCCAATATTTTGTGTGAAACATGAGTGGTAAAATTTTTTTTCTAGAGTGAAACACGTGAGGGAGTGCTAGTGAGGTGCTTTCTAACATTTTCTTGTAGGTTTTTAACATGTCTAATGAAAGTGATAATAGTGCAACAAAGAAAGATCAAAGGAATCCAACAGATCAGAACTTCACTTTGCAAGCCATGTATCGTCAATTTGAGAGGCTTAACTCGAGGTTTGATGATATGGAAGAAAGGTTTGAGAGATTAAAGGAGGAATCACAATCTGCTAGTAGAGGAGATTCGAGAAATAGAAGAGATGCTACTACTCCGATTTGAAACACATACAATTATGAAGAGTATGGTGATTTCGATGAGGATGAGGAGGAGGAGTGTCGTAGGGGCAGAAATCAACGCAGAGGTGGATGATATGGTAGGGGCAGTTTTAGAGGTGGTAATATAGCAAGAAATGAAAGAGGAAGGGAAGAAGAAGTAGAAAGAGTGGACAAGAATATTGGTAG
>JAOQMS010057004.1:0-26961 GCA_027563885.1 Erythroxylum longipes | reverse complement strand
TCATGAATGCATGTACAGTCATTTTCATGTGCAAACTCACTATTCACGGGTATGTGTATGCATGAACATATCAAGGCAATTCTAAGCACTCATAAACCATTCCAAATTACTATTCTACCCTTCCCATTAGTAATGGGATGTTACATTTAACCTAGGTTATGTATCCCTAATGATTCGAAACTGTTAGTTGCCACAAACGAATTTCAACATAATAATTACTAATTATATTGAAATTATAGCAATGGGTTTATACACAAATAATCAAACGATAACTTGAAACATGATTATCTATACATAAATACTCAAATCAATTAACGTCAGGTTCTTTGGTGTTGATGTCACCTTCGAACTAGTGTCGAGAAGTCTTTCTCTCCATCTTCTCCATGGGGCTCCAACATTGTGGAGCTTTACCCCATTTTCACCTCCCAAATCCCCTATATTGATTCTTTAAATTTTTCCCAGATGAAAACATAACCTCTATCGTCACAAAAATGATGATTTTATACTAAAAAGTAGGGTTCAGGTGAGCTGGCCACTTCTCACAGGTGTGCCTGTTGGGTTACGCCTGTGACCGTATGTGTCATGGTGGTGCATAACTTCTCACGACCTTGCATAGCTCTCACAACCATGATAAGTGTTGCAGCCGTGAGCCATGTTCTCATTCCTCTTAATGTGTTCAACATTTATCTCATCTTTCTTGACATTTTCATGTCTTTTCTCTTACTTTTAATCCTTTTTTTCTTTCTCCATGAAGATAAAAGATTGTGAATCTTTAAAAAATGACTCAAATATTGTGCTGTCTACTCACTGTAGCTCCTTCGCTTTTGAATTATACCTAAAACCATATATGAACTAAAGTGAGTATCTTAAGCATTTTCGTATCATTAATCACTAAGTTTTATGGAATAAATACATAACCAATTAGGCACATATCAAGCTTCAACTCAGATAATATGTCTTTTACCATTTTTAAAGCTATACTTAAGCTGAGAGGAAATTTGAGGCCTTACTTCATCAAACTTGTTGGAAATTGAGAATCTAATTCCTTTTGGTTTAATAATTAGTTACCAGTGGGACCTTTGAAAGAACAAAATCAAGATGATGCATTAAAACCTCTGATACAACAAGAAGAAACAGTAACTTAACCTCTTACAAGAAAGGATCTGATCAGAAATGTTCTAATCTCATCTTCTGTAAAGACTAAAATCTTATAGACTAATCTTAACTTTGGTAATGATATTATCTTATATAAACATACCCCTAATGGGGTATTCACTAATTGGTCTTGCATGAAAGTATTTTCTAGCAATCTTCCAATTCTTGCATAGACAAACTAGGCTGGTCTAACCATCTTCAACTAAGAGCATCAACAATCCTTTAGCTTGCAATTCTAAATAAGCTGCCTACTGTTGACAATACTGCAAGGTATAATTATCTTACTAATTGGTGTTATATTGGCAGAGGTGATAAGGAATCCTCGGACCATCTTTTCTTTAAATTCAATTATGTAAGAGATTCCTAGAAATCATTGATTTTGAAGTGATGTTTAAGTGAATTTCTAGAGTTTAAAGACAAATTAAGCCTTGGTGTGTTGATATGTGATTTCATACTAAGGGGGTGGTTGGTTCACATGGGGAATGGTAATAGAAATGGGAATGAATATAGCGAGGAATGGGAATGAATATTATCATTATAATTATGATGGTTGGTTAAGAGGAAGGAATGATTACTATTACCATTGACAGTGGTTAGTTTATAAAAAATATTGAGAAATAAAAATTTATTATATTTTAATTAATTTATTATATTTTAATTAATTTATTATATTTTAATTAATTAATTACAATATGTTGATTAATTAAAATATTGTAATTAATTTTAACTAATTAAATTGTAGCTAATTAATTAATTATATTTTAATTAATAATATTGTAATTAATTAATTAGGAGAGGAATGGGGTATTACTAAAAATGGGTAATCAAAATAATGACTATATAATCATAATCCCTTACCAAACTCAATCTTCCATTCCATACTCATTCTCCTTTTTTCATACCCACTAAACAAGCACACCCTTAAAACTATCAATGGTGATTTTCCATCTCCTTTTTGTCCTAGCCTCAGCAGTTTGGGATGAGATGAACAATATTTCATAACACAAAGATTTGGACTTGCATTATCTCAATAACATCTGGAGAGTATAAACACTTGCCTGAGTTGTATTTGCTTTAAATATGTGTCAGATGTAATCTTTACAAGGAGTTTGTACTGGTACTAGAATGTTTTCCTTTTGTGGCTTAATTTAATTCACCTTCTTTAAAAAAAACTTCTTTATTATTCTATTAATAGTTTCCTTTAATTTTTCAAAAAGAAAACATTCAAGAATACAAAAAAATACTTTGCTTGACTCATTTCATAATAATTATCATACGGATATCGTCTGTTAAATGGTCATACTAGTGTGGCATGCCACATTACTATTTTCATCTATTAGTATTTTGATAGCTTTGACTGATATGAAAAAATTGATTTGAAGTTAAGATTCTTATTATAATTTACCTATTAACTTTTAGTGTATTTTAAATAAGATTAATCATCTGGATGTCATCTGCTAAATGGTCATACTAATGTGGCATACCATGTCAACACTGTTGGCTGGGAGATTGGAAATAAAATACTTTTACTATAAATTGAAAACTTGATCATCTATTATTACTATTTTGATAACTTTGACTAGTATGACAAAATTAATTACAATTCAAGATTCTTATTATAATGTACATATTTTCTTTTAATGTATTTTAAATGTGATTAATTTATTTTTTTGTTTAACTACAATTTTATAATTTTTATTTGATTATAAGTAATGAATTGACTATCATTTATTACTATATATAAAACGTAGATAAAAGTTTAAAAGTTGAAAATTAGTATTAATGTGTGAAACTATCAAACTTGAGTAGTTATATCTAGTCAACTCACTTTTATAATTGTATACAAGAATTCTATAGGTGGTACTGAGTTCCTATTAACTTCTATAGTCATGAATAGATATAGATTCAATATAAATATAATTGTTTTTCCTTAAAAGAGGAATTCAAATGCATTAAAGAATTCAATAGTTTTCCCTTACTTGAAATTATTAAATTAATCAAGTTTTGAATTAGCTAAAATTTAAGTTGATGAAACAATAAACCATAAAGGTCCTTTTATATTCAATTTCTATATTATTTTAAAGATAATAACTTCTTAGTTAATCTAGATTTTATTTTTCATCTTTTTTACAAAATGATTATCACGATAATAAAAACTCAAAAAAAGATTAACACTTTAATTTCTTTCTTATATGAGCAATACATATTTCATTACTATAATACCTGTTGTGTACTGAATGTTAGCAAGAACAATTTCAAAGCAAAGTATAAAAATATGAAAATTGAACAAAACATTTCATGTCTAGATAATAATATAAATAAATATACTTGGATATGAGGGCAAAATAAGGACAAATTAAGACAATTAAAATAATTATATTTAATAATATTTAAATTTTATATGTGAGTTTTTTGGATTCTGTTAATCAAGAGAATCTAATTTATTACAAAAATGAGTTTACCTATTTTATATGAAAATGTTAGAATTTACCATATACAAGAACTATTATAAAATGAAGTCAATAAGTAAGGAGTTCTATTCTTTTTGGGTTACACCAAATAAATTTTAGTATTTATCCATGATCCTTGTATATAGTTAATATTGATGGATTATGGGATACAACCAATCAGTTGGTGATATTTTAGTAATATAATTATGTAAAGGCATTTTTTTAATCTTATACACATTTAGATGTATACAATAAAGCCTATAGGTTGAATATAAATTGAAAATGAATTTATGATGAGATCATAATTATGATATTCATATTGCATTTATATATTATCCTTAAATTGTTTCTATTCATTGTTTTATTAAGATAGGACAATAATAGAATATAGTTTTATATAAAAAACTAACAAACGTTACGGTTTTTCCTTATAAAGGAAGTTGTCGATCTTACAAACTAAAGTATGGAGATATTTAAACAAATGTGTGGGTGATTGTTAGAGAATAATTTCATTAAATTGAGCTTATATAAGAAATTCATTTGGAATAATACTTGTATGTCCTCAGAAATTCTCACAGCGATGACATAAGTGATCTTTTAAGTTGAGATCTCCAAAGTTATCTCATATAGAGATTGCTATATCTTTTTTAGAAAAAAATAAATATATTAAGCCTTGAAAGTCAAATCAATTGTATGTCCAAAATTTAAAACTTCTTGTCACCACATATTAGTGACTGTTAAGGATTATAAAAGTGATTATGAAACTACACATTCCAATAGGAAAGGAGATATTGCCTATGCTAGAATCTTTGTTTTTGTATTTTGATAATACTTATGACCTATTCTAGTAAAGGGCAGCTCATTAGATATTCATTGGGTAACATGAACTATATGGAGGTAGTTGAGTGATCAATAAGAGATTCATCACCCTAAAGTGATTAAGGACAATGTTCCCTTGTTCTCAATCAGTGTTGATTCACGAAATCTTTGGCCAAGATGGAATGATCTTTGAAAATATTTTCAAATGTCATTATTTAAATCAATTATTAATGCTAGAGAATTAATAAGACTGGACTCAAATAGAGTAGACATTAATTCCATATTCTATGTCTAATCAAAACATTGTATGATGAAATGATTGAGTTATACAAAAATATCATGCACAAAAAGGTTAGTCAAAAACACTTAGACGTTCCTAAATATTTGGTTGGTCATGATGTGTTACTAGACACCAATCTTAATCTATAGATATAAATTGTTTAATTAGAGAATTAAAGATAAATTAATAGTCCTAAATATGCTTTAGGAATATAATTTATAACCATTTCCAACATATTTAGGAACCTAATGGGCCATATATAAAGAATGGACTGAAGAAAGAAAAGATGTTTTAATCAAGTTGGTCTTGATTATAAGTTTGAGAGACTTTATGATTAAATATGAGATATTTAATAAATAAGGACCAACATAAAATATTAGGTGTTATTTGGGCATAAATGGTGTTTAATTAAAATTAATTGTAATTCTAATTAAAGTCCAACTAAAACTAGAATTTTATTTTAATAAAATTGATAAAATGTCTAGAACCTATTATAAGTAGACTTAGACTCCAAGGATGCTAGTACTTCTGACCTAACCCTCTCTACAATAGTTATAAAGTTCCCTTATTACATTCTGTAGATACCATTAGAGACCAAAAACCTGTGTGGCTATGTTGGTTAGGATGAGTCAATTTTAGAAACAATTTAAGGGAAATAACAATAAAAGGATCAAGCTTTGAAATAAGGTATGAATTATGACTCATACTTAATTATGATTTATGTGTTAATCATTTATAGAATTTAAGTGACCTTGGCTTTAGGGAAATCAAATAAGAAAAAGTTCCATAATTATTCTGTTACTTGTGGGATCAAATCCCACCTATTTATTAACAATGCTATTAGAGAAAATTTTTATTCTATAAGTTAGATTAAATTGTTTGATTAGTATTGATCAAAATTCTGGAATTAAAACAAAACAATTATCATTAAAAAATTGATTTGTTTAAGATTAAAATTTTTATATTAAAAAATTGAAAATCCTAAATTCAATTTGGAATTGATTTTATAATAAGATTGTAATCTTAGAACCCAACAAAAAAGGCCAAATTTAAAGAAGTTATAGAAATTATAAGTTATCGTGTTTGGATATGGGAAAGTTTCTCATCATCAAGAGATTGATTTTACAATTAAAATAAAGAGAATTAAAGAATATAAAATTTCTAACACAAAGAAACCCAAAATTGTTCTAGGATTTTTAAGAATATTTAGTTGCTAGAACTTTTGTTACAGTTTGTTGGTGCCATCTATCAACTGGAATGAGGCTACCAATCATATGGTGTTTTAGCTTGATAAGGCGATCAATGACTATTATAGGAGCTTTTATAATGAGAGGCTAGTGGCTACTGCTCACTGAGCTCAGTTGTTGTATGCTTGAAAATGTGTCTAGGAGCTACTAGAGATTGAGATATTGATGACAAAGTTATGTGGGAGTAGAGTTATCTTATAGTGGATGAGCATGGCTTGGGCTATAGGCAATGACAACAAGTAGTTTATTATATGACTATAGAACATTGACTAGTTGAGAAGACGGTGGCAGCTTCACAAAAAGGTGGAGGCACGCCTAGAAAGCTGCTAATTGGGAGAAATGATGGTATTGTGAGTGTAACTGGTAGTGGGAAGGAAAATTGGCAACAGGAGGAGGCAATGCAGTGCCGACATCCTTGGAAAGGGGTATTTAAAGTTTCATTCCTTTAACTTTAAGGTTTCTAAGGAAAAAGAGTCATGCTTAGCAACATGTATAAACCTATTTTGAGGTAATAATAGGGGATGTTTGACAAAAAGGACAAGTGTATCCTAAGCCTAGAATTCAAAGTGATTGGACACAAGATTATAATGGGGTTTGTTTGGATATAAAAGATATCCCATTATATGGTTAGGATAATACTTGTTTAGTAATAAATTAAAGTTTGAATTAAACTAAAAATAAGTTATTCAAAGTCAAGAATAAAAGTTGTTTGGGAATATGATTAACTTAATCCTAATAAAATTATTTTCAAATATGGAATCGATTTATTTTAAACTTGAATAAATTAAATTTATACTAAAATTTTAAAATTATTTTAAAATTCAAAATCAATTCCAAAATTATAACAATTATTTTTGTTAATATGATTAAGAATAACAATTGGATAGATTCTTAAATAAAATTTACAAAATTTATTTATAAAATTTAAAATAATTATTTTTTATTATATTGGAATTAATTAATTAGACTCCTTAAATTAATAAAGGTTTTTCTGGTAGCACGTCATAACACTACACAAAATAACTAAAGTTAAAACTATAGCTGGTGATAAGACTAGGTCAATTCCATAGAGTATGTGAAAAGCTTTTGTAATGAAAAGAATCGGTGTTTAGGGGCTAGGTAGGGGGGGGTTTGATTAGAAGTGGTAAAGAAAATAAAGTGAAATTAAACTAACGAAAAAAAATTAAAGAAAGAAGTGAAAATGATAAAATTGATGAATAGGTTTCATAATTCAGTTCTCGGTTCAATCTTGGCTTACACACGAATAAGCATGCTTTAATGTCATGTATTCTCATACCTCTTCTAGCAACTATTAATTGTAAGTTAACAACAAGCTCTGTTAAATTTAGTTTTCCCTTAGGTCATGTTCAATTAAAAAAACTCTTTGACCGAACCTAGCTACCAAACAACCTAGAATAAGAGCTATAAATTTAATAGGACAACTACACTACGAACTAGAAAAATAGACTAATGTAGGCAACAACCACATAAGCTCGGGTCATTTAACCTAAGTTATATTATACGTGATGATTGAAAGCCATTAGCTTCCACAAATGAATCCAATTAAAACTATTACATGTTTGATTTAAGATTCTAGCAATAGGTTTACATAAAAACAATCAAATAGAACATTAAGATCATTCTACACCTAATTCAGTAAACATAGGATAACACAAACAATCTTTAAGAGTGAAAGAACACAATACACAATGGATAGATGCCCAAACCATGTCTTTGGCTTTGATATCCCCTATGGACTAGAAGAGGGAGGCTTAGCTCTCTATGGTTGCTAAAGAATCAAGAGTTCTACCCCCTTCGCGTCGTAAACCAAGTCATACCGCCTAAGCCACTCAAATGTCCATTTAAAAAAAGTTACAATTATGGGAAAATGTACAGTTGAGTGCACAGCCGTCCATCCAACTGTACTTCTAAAATTTTTAATGTTCTTGAAGATATATGGTTGGATAAACGGCAGTGTATCCAATCGTGTAAGTCTAAAAATGCATCTTATTATGTGTGTATGATTATGTAATACACGACCCTGTATCTTTCAAATAATCTTGAAAACCTCATTTTCTTACATTTTCTTATCCCGTCTTCACTCTAATTATTCTTCTTCTTATTCCAAAATGATAATTGAGTGTGAACATCAAGAGGATAGATCAAAGAATGTGCTTTTAACTCACTTTAGCTCTTATACTTCCTAATTGTACCTAAAATCAAATATGAACCAAAATGAGTTTCTTAAACATTTCATAGCATTAATCACTAAATGTTATAGAATAAATGTACAATCAATTAAGCACATATCAATTTCCCCCACACTTAACTTTTGACCTTCCTTAGGCAAAACGATAAAATAAATATCACAAACTAAAATACTTACTCATTTCCATATTTCCAAAGGATAGATAATTATAAGAAAAGATGAATAACTTTCAAAACCATTACAAGAATTCAACATTAAATTCCTTTACTCATGATTAATCAACAAGTATCACCTTTAGAAACTGAGCAATCTGGTGGTACACTTGGACAAAATGTGTTTAAATAAAATGGATCCACAGGTACACTCATACACTATTCATGATCATGACATTCCACAACTTTTCATATCATTTCATTTCTCCACAACTAGGATTCACATACATAATCATGAATCGATAGGACTTTTTAAGGTAGTAATATGATTAAAGGTTAAGGTGAGATGTATTTGGATAATGTGGCACAAAAATCATCAAAGCTAGTGAAGTGAGAAAAACACTTAATATAACATCAAGCGAAAAAACCAACATTCACTCAAAACTGTGTACATCAGCTATGATGAATGCAAAACCTATGTTTCACAACTCAAGTTCAAGCCTTCACACCATAAACTACATGAAGTAAAAATCACTCACAAAAGTTAATCATAAACAATACTTTGTAGTTATAAGGAGTGACCCTTCAAAACTATATCTCCCTCAGTCACATCGTAATCAAATACCCCGTTCTGTACAACTTTAGGAGGAAAGACTAATCATGAATAAATTTGCAAAACAAATGTATTTTCTCCTTGATAATTTTGTTAAAAATATTTTTCTTTTTCTTTTTCTTTTTCTTTTCTTTTTTTCTTTTTTTAAATGAAAGAAGCTACATCAACATTTGGAATTCATTATTAAGAGATAAAATGACATTCCAACAATTATAACTAACCCACATATATGCGCACCCTTACACTTATACTTTTGTGCATCCATAATCATTAACAATCAATAAATGCTCCACTAGCTTTAAGGCTTAGGTAGGACATTTAGTTAAGTTAAAAGTAAGTACTGTGGTTAGCACAAAAAAGACAATTAAAGCTCAAGGGGGGTTATCAAAAAGGAAAAATCATATCAATAGGTGGGCTATTTGATTAATGTAGCTTATGAAACAATTAATTCCTATATCATTTCCATGTTAACGTATGTGATAAAAGTGTAAATAATCATGAATAACTTTGCAAAACAAAAGCATTTCCTCCTTGATAATTATGTTGAAACATATTTTTCTTTTCTTTTTCTTTTTCTTTTTCTTTCTGTTTCTCTTTTTCTTTTCTGTTTTTATTTTTTAAATGAAAGAAGCTACATCAACATTTGGAATTCACTGATAGGAGATAAAATGACATTCTAACAATTATAACCAACTCACTTATATGCACAACCCCACACTTATACTTTTGTTCATCCATAATCATTAATGATCAATAAATGCTCCGTTAGCTTTAAGGCTTAGGTAGGACATTTAATTAAGTTAAAAGCATGTAATGTGGTTAGCACAAAAAAAAGGTAATGAAAGCTTAAGGGGGCTTATCAAAAAGGAAAACTCATATCAATAGGTGGGCTATTTAACTAATGTAGCTTATGAAATAATGAATGCCTATATAATTTTCATGTTAACGCATGTGATAAAAGTGTGGCCTCAAATAGAAAATCAAAGCAAAGTTAGGATGTACATGTCATGAAGATCATACATAAACAAAATACAATAAGACTGATATAGATGTGTCAGTTTATGAAAGCTCAAAAATCTCACTGGCTTGCGTCTACCACTAATCATTAGTGTTCTAAAGATAGTGCCTATTAACCAATCACAAGAGTAAAAGAATATGGTCGGTCATGGTTTGGTTGTGTGTAAGTTTTAATTATTAATTGTCCACAATCCCCAAGTGCACGGTTCGTTAGCATAGTACCAAAGGTGTCCATCCCACTAGGAGGGAACTAATCTAATCCTAAAATCTATGTCCAGAAATAAATCACAAAAATTCAAAATGCAACCAAAATAAAATGAGAATTTAATTAAATCAATCAAATTAAGAATCAAACATGAAAATACTAATTACTAAGAAATTGAAACATACCTAAGAATCAACGTAAGGAAATTTTACCAATCCTTAATGGTAACCTAACTGATTAAAAATTATTGGATTGTTGGTTCTAGACTATCCTAGGTTTGATTACTCTCTCTCGAGTTATAACCATTAACCCTAAATCATAAACCTTAATTAGATTATAGAGGTTGTAATCTCTCAATTCATAACCTATCTAAAACCCTAATTAGTTTTGAAGTTCTCTAATAAACTATCAGAAACCTATATAAGATCTCTTTTCGTACAAATTACCGATATGATTTTATTCTAGTTTCTATTAAATCACCTAACTCTCGTTAGTCCAATTTGATTGTTTTTCATTTGATTCACCCTCTTAATTTATTATCAAATTATGCAATAACATAATCAAAACACAATAACATCGGCTAAACACATAACAATCAGATTTTCATTAATTTAATAATAAAATTTCGAAGGTGAATTTAGAACATCCTTGACATTCAAGATCCTGTCATCAGCTATTCATTCCAATTCTATACAATAATAAAACTGAAAAGAAAAAATACAATCTAAAATGGATGACAAGAAGCAGCGATGTCAGGAAATTCCTGATCTGGGAAGTACTTCGAGTCTGCTTCTTCTCCTCTTCTTTCTTCTCTTCCTCTATCTCTCAATGATTTCTCTCTAGGGTTTCTCAAGTATGCAACAGCTCCCTTTCTGCCCCTTTTGTTGTTCTTTAAATATCCTCTTATGTTTTAGGTAACCCTAGGGTATTTTTGAGGTCTGAAAGGTCCAAAAAATCGCTCAAAACTTGACGTTCTTGAATGTTTGCACATCTTCCAGATGCAGGCCACGATCGTGGCCCTACAAACAACGATCGTGGACCATTACTTGGGCCTTTTCACAATCGTGGCATGTAGGCCACGATTGTGGGCCAACTTTGGTGCTTCTGTCACCATCGTGGCCTGACATACCACAATTATGGGTCGTTGTTTTGGCCCGAATGCCTTCGAAACTCCTCCGTTCTTCGATGTTGAGCCTAAAACACTAGCAAACACATTAAGGTACCTCACAAACATAATATTTAAGCTCAAAGACTGTACTAACCCTAAAACACTTAAAACATAAATAATTAACAAACTATCATCACAATTCTAACCTAAACACATACTAAATGATTGAATTAACAACTAAACACATATCAAATTATGCCTTAAAACACGATGCAATTTGCACTTATCAAAATCTCCACATTTAAATGTTTGCTTGTCCTCAAGCAAACAAAACAACAAACAACACAAAATCACAAAGCACACAATGTAGTAATGAGACAATGACTTCAACTTCATGAAATAAATTTAACTTTAAACACAATCATTCAAGTTATTCCAAATCATTAATGTGTAAAATCCATCTCTTGGAGCTCTGGACTAAATATACATATTAATCAAAACCCAAATGCCAAGTTATTCACCCTTTTCAATTGTACACACATATTAATAATTATTTGGTCTTTTAAACGCTGTAACTAATCCTAAGTACGTTTTCATTAAAAGTTAAGCTACTTACAATTTCGGTAGGTTTTATTATAAACCTCTTTTTTTTAGACATGGACCTAGTATTTTACATGAAGGCAAACATTGGTGATGAATATCGATCCAGTTACTCGACTAAGTCATGTTTTTATTAAGCTGCTTGGTTTGAATGTTATTATAGCCTTTTGCCGCGGAGGTGCACATTTGTGATGCATATTGATCCGTTTACTTGTCTACATCACATTCTCAACAAGCTACTATCTCTATTCATAAACTAAAGGCCAGCAGAATAGTTAGTTATTTAAAATTTACAAACATTTTTATTTAATGCCTACCTTGTTGCTTTAGCTACTCTTTTTTATGACAAAATACTAGCAAAGCCACTTAATCGAAAGACCTAAAACTATGAATGAATGTGGCAAGTTAGAGGGTGATAAACTAACATTAAATCCTAATTAACTTGCTTATTTTAGCCAAAGAACCCAGATCATTAATTTCACGGTTAATGACTCTTCACAACCTAATAGATTATGTTGAAAATTAAATCAATTTCATTCCATCTAAGTTGTTGACACATTCACACAATTCAGATTATGCAACCTAGACAAACTATCATACAATATACAAAATTCGCACTCTCAAAGCAAAATACACAACCCTCCCCACTTGAACAACACATTGTCCTCAATGTGATAAGTAGACAAACAAACACACATGGAAGGAAGAAAAATAAAATAAAACAAAACAAAAATAAAGACTAAATTTAAAAGAAAAGGGTTAGAAACAAATTCTTATGATGATGAAGGCAGGGATAGTGTTGGAGGTGGCAATTGGATGTCTTGAGCCTCGAAGTTTCTATGAATATGAATTATATCCTGGCTCTGACGTCATTGTGTGCGAGCCATCTCCTTCATCCTTCTAGAGTTCTCCACAAATGTATCTCTAATTACCTTTGTGTTGGCACAGATTGTATTGAGCACTTTCTTCCAACCAGGCTCTTCTGTGTCTTCTTCCTCTTCATAGTCGAGTCCTCTTCTACCTGCTGAGGTGGAACTATACTAGAACTCTCCTAGCTGTCCCTGATCTTCATGTATGTTTTGGCATTAATATCCCGAAGTTCCATATTATGAGACTTCAAGATTTCAGCTCGTCACATATGATGATGGTTCCTAAATTCAGGACAGTAGACCAAGATTTTGTTGCACTCAACTCTGTAATAATCAACTAAGGCTGAAACCAAATAACCCATTCCTAAGTTATTGCTCCCCTTGCATTGAGTAGCAATAATTGCATTAAAGAATGTAATGACTAGAGATTGATAACAAAAATTTTAAAAAATTGAAAGATTGATAATAAAAAATAAACAATACCAAAATGTAAAAAATTGGAATTTAAGAATGTAATGACTAGAGATCACTTTCTCCTTATTTTGTCTCCCTCTAATTTTATTAATCGAAATGTGTCTCACCTAAGATTTTTGAATGTATTAACTACCCTCTCTCAAGGTGTAACTAATTGTCCCTAATCAAATCAAATGAAGTCAATTGAATGATCTCTCAACCTACCCAATCACTCCACCAATTTAACTAGTTATTAAACTATCCTATGGGTGATCAATTGAATTAGCCAAGATCTCTCTTCTAACTAATTAATTAACGTGATGATTGCCAGTCTATAGGTTGCCAACTCTTGTTGTACAATCCTACACAAATAATCTTACTCCCTCTCTATAATCCTACATAAATAATCTTACTCACTCTCTATATGTATTGCAAGATACAAATATAATCAACAACCACAAAAGAAAACTTTCATTCAATTCAATAAAATAAGATTTTAACAAAAATAGTTTAAAAGCAATCTCTAAATACAAATCAGCCAATCATGGTCTCTATAACATCATTGATAGTCAAATATTCCATTTTACAAAGATTAGAAGAGATAAAATTCACAAAAAAATTGAATAAGAGAACTTTGTTTGCCAAAATCTGGAATTTTTGATGTTGATGTGCTATTTTCCCAATTGTTGTTGATAATCTTTGGATCTTTACCTTCCTTAAGACTTAAAACTTGTATTCTTCACTCAAGAAGGCTCTTTTCTATAGAATGGTTTCATCCTTCTTCATCCATGAAGGCTTAATGTGTTTTATAGTCTAGAAACCCTAAGTTTAATTGAGCCCCGCATAATGTCTCAGATTAAAGTTCCCACAATTGTGGGAATTGGCATGATTCCCAAGATTGTGGGATTTTGCAATATAAAGTGTCCTCTTCTCTTCTCATCTTTAATCTCTAACTCAATTTCCAAGTTGCTTAATCTTCCTTCCCATATAAAAATGATCAGTTCTTACCCTAAATTAACATAAATATAAAAGAACAACAATGAAAATAAAACTAAATGAAAACATATAAAATGAATCCTAAACTACAACAATAATCAACTGTTATGGAAGAAACACATGACAATTACTTAGAAAAACATAGACTAATGCACAACTATCAACATCCCCACACTTAAATCTTTGCTTGCCCTCAAGCAAAATAAATATAACTAATCAATTCTATCACTTCATTTTCACAAAGATCAAAGCATACAATCTTTTAAATTTAAGCTAACTCAAATATTAAGTTACTACACATATCATGGATACTTTTTCATTAATGTACATAAGCAAATTCAACACATGACACCATCACTCAAAGATAAGTATAGATGCAAAATGAATCTTCCTCACAGTTTCACTCATTTCTATGAAGTGTTTAATGGTTAGTGTTTCGTTCAAACTCCCTATAAAAAATTACACTACTATAGGCTTGCTAATACACTAATTCTCCTCTACAATGATTGCATGTATAAGTAGATCAAAAGGACTTGTTTAAGGTTGTAATGTGGTAAGGGTTAAGGTGGGTGAAGAGGATAAGGGGTTAACATAAGCATTCGTAAAGTATAAAGTGGATAAAAAGGGATGACAAAACACAGCTTCAAGACATACAAATTTAATTATGCCAATACTCTGCACTTATTTATGCTACTCAATTGTTTTTCCTTTTTTCTGTCCTTTTTCTTTTCATTTTTTTCTTTCTTTGTTTTTCTCAATACATGGAAGAAACTATGAATACAATAGCAAATATATACAATGTAAGTCACAAGTAGAAGTATCCTCAACTCATCTCAGTAAAAATTTTCACAACGATCCCGTCTAATGTATTACCTAATACTCTACTAAGCTTGTGAATGGGTAAGTTACTAGGGTTTTTGGTTTGAAATTTTTTTGGGGTATTTTAAAGAAACAAAAGGTTAAGACTCAATGGGGTAGCAAGGGATAATCATAGGGTAGTTTAAGCCAAGGGTTAACACAAAAAAGGGCCATAATCATCTCTATTAAGCATGCATCCAGTAGACTCAAACTGATTCAAAGTAAGTTCTGAAGGTGATATCTTAAGGAAGCATCACATAACAAAGAAATAGAATGACTATAGATGGAGTCATATGGGCTCAATCCTAGTACTGGCTCAAATGAAAACTTATTATGCGTCTTTAAACTATCGCATTACTCAAATGTCAAATTGAGAGTAAGCTTATGTAACCAACTACTTTTCATCACTCAATATGGTTCACTTTCTACTCAAGTAGCCTAGTTCTAGTTCAAGCATGCATTCAATCTAATTCCAACTAGCATGACAGAATCTCACGGCAATATCCATCAAAATGATTCAACTACAGTTCCATCGCTTAACACAAAACACGTGATATGTTTAAACATGCCTCCTATTTAACAAAACAAAAACAATGCAATTGAGAAAGTCAATGTCACTTCCCCATAATTAAAGATCACATTGTCCTCAATGTGACAAGTTAACCATCAAATAGGGAAAAATGACATCAAACCAAACAAAAGAAATCAAACCTAACAAAAGAAATTGAAACAAACAAATGACATCCAACCAAAAAAAAAATGATAGCAAACCAAACAAAAATAAAAATAAACCAAATAAAAGAAAATGATAAGAAACCAAACAAAATAAAAGGACACAAATTAAAAGTAAAGGGGTAAGAAAAGCTTTTGGAGATGATGGTGGTGACGGTGTTGGCAAAGGAGCTTCAAATTTTTTCCTTTAAATGAATTTAAGGAACTTCTTCAAGTAGTGTTGCTCCTTGTGGACTTGCCGCATTTGGGTGTCGAGCTTCTTGATTTGGGACATCAATTGTTACTGATTGGAGGCCATCTAGTTGAGGATTTATTGAAATCGGTCGACCTCCACTGGTGCACTTGGTTTCTCCTCCGATGCTTCTTGTTCTAGCTCCAGGACTGCTAGGGATGTGGAGGGTCGAGAAGCGGCTATATTTATGCCCCTCTTGTTTTTCACTGTAGTATGTGTCTGAATGGAACTCCAAAATCTCGAAGCACCTCAAATAAGATATGTCAAACATATTGTATTGAGTTATGTGCACATTTTCCACATTAAAGTTATAAAACAAACCCAAAGCAAAAGTAATATAAGACATGCCAAAATAAGATCCCTTTTTATTCATAACACTCATTATTCATAACACTCATTATTAATCACAAAATCCTATAAGGCGTATTGATTTTTATTTTTTGATCTATGCTCCACAGAAAGAAAAGTACTTTAGCTGAGCATTGTTATTTTCAGTTTTATTAGACACAGTTAAGCATATAAATTTATGCAAAAGTAAATGCTCAGTACTACGGATTAAAGAGTTTGGTGCCTTGCGAGAGTTAAAATGTGCTTTACTCGTTAGACCTTTCCAGTAATTATTGACATCAAAGTCAGCGTGATCATCTAGAATTTTTGTATACGACAAATTGAAAATTTCATGCATGACATGATAATCAAGTTTAAAAACATTGCCATCTAAACTAAACTAGAAAACATCCATTTTAAGGTTATAGTGAATTGTAGCAAAAAAATTTATAGTCATTGTAGGCTAAATAGGCATGTCACATCGAATGAACCTATTCCAACCTATGTTCGCAGCTAGTTACTCAATTTTTTGCCTCACTCCTATGGTTTCTAAAAATTCAAAATCAAAATAATGAGGAGTGATTAATTCTCTATCTCTTAGGTCTCAAAAATGGATACCTTCGAATAAATTGCGAATAGAGCACGATAAGCTGCTACTAAATCGGGCTTACCTTCATCGAAGACTTGAAGGAGCAGTTCATCAATCGATTTTTGACCTACCATCTTCTTTGGTTCCATTGGAAGATTAAAACCTATAAAAATAAGAGAAAGAGAGGTGAATTCATATTTTAGAGAGAGAGAGAAAATTCTTACCCAAATCCTTGTGTTTTTGAATGATTAGTGCATGAGAAGAGTAAAGGATTGTAAGATTAATGACAAGAGATGAAGAAAATACCAAGAACTAAAGGAAAATGAAGGATTTTAGAAAGTGGGAGGAGATTTTTCATAGGTTAGAGAGAGAAGGTGTGAAAATTTTAAAGAATGAATGAAAGAAGAAAGGGGAGGGAAACTTAAATTTTCCCTCGAATGGGATTCCCACGATCATGAGGATGACCAGAAACATTCTGGAGAGAATAGCCACGATCGTGAGATTGGTGATTCTTCCACTTCTAAACCTTCTTCCAAGCCTAATATGCATTCTCAATGATCCTACGATCTACAAACACATTAAAATAATGTCATCAGTAAGAAATTTGAAAAGAAAGTTGAAATTCAAACAAAACCAAAATTAACATCATTCAAACTCAAATAAAATTTAAACATAACTGAATGAATTAAACAAACAATTAGACAAAGATAATCAAAAGAAAATAAAATTTCATGGTTTGCCTCCCATATGGCACTTCTGTTAATGTCTGTAGCTCGACTCTCCTTTTTTTGCTTATAGTGGCTCAAATAAATAGTGCAGTGATAGTGTAGAAACTGATCTCAACATCTGCATTTGAGCTACCCTGCTATGGATTCCACCTTCCTTATAGTTTTCCTTTCTTTACCTTCTCCTATGCGATTGTTTCTTTCTGAACGCGGTCCTAGGGTCCTCAATATCTTCCCATTCGCCTTGGGTTTCAGGTTCCTTGATATCCGTTTGAGGTAAAGGAGAACGATAGTCTTTCTTAGACACCTTGAAAGATAATTGCTCCTTTCTAACTCTCAGTGTTAATTCTCCCCTATACACGTCAATGATCTAACAAGAAGTAGTTAGAAACAGCTGCCTAAGAACCATTAAGGTTTCCATGTCTTCTCTAATATTCAGTTTTTAGAAATCGGCGGGGAAGATAAATCTCAATCTATATCTGCACATTCTTGACGATCCCCTTAGGCTGATGCATTGTTCTGTCAACCATTTTCACCAATATTTTAGTAGCCTCTGGCTCTCCTAAACCTAACTTCTAACTAAAAGTATAGGGCATCATGTTGATACTAGCTCCAAATTTGCAAATGCCCTAGCTATGCTAACTCCATTTATACTGCAAGGAATGAAGAAGTCCCCTGGATCTTCTTTCTTTTCTGTTATAGTAGGATTGCCTCCTGTTGTGTGCTCCTTCGTCTCTTTCTTGATCAGTTCTTTGACCGTGAGATTTGTTTAGAGCTGATTCGTTATGTCCTTAATTTGCTCGACTCAAGCTCCTTACAGTTCTTCATTGCTGTATTTGAACTTGACTTCCTCTGAGCAAAGATGGGATACGGAATCCCAGGTTGAGACTTCTTGATCGGCTTACTTGCTAGCTCATTTGGAAGGACTTCCAAAACTATTTCTATTTTATCTTTTGACTCCGTTTTCCTTCTCAAGTTCACTTTCCCTTTCCTAAGTTTGTGTAATGTCCATGATCCTTTCCTTCGGGTTGACTTTGGTGTTGCTTTATAGGCTACCTACATTTTTAGAAGATAAAACATTAGCGAGTTGACTTACCTGAACCTCCAAGTTATGGATGGATGATGCATGGTTCTTCACAATCTGGTCGAATTTCACTTTCACCCTCTTCTAAATTTCCTCATAGCTAGCAAACATTCTCTTCTGATTCTCCTCTTAAGCTGCCAGTTTAGACCCCAAGACCTCATCATCTTGTCCATCTTGCTCTCTATCCATCCAATTCAATTATGCTGAAATCCTGAAGGTCCTTGTGGTCTCACTTGGCACCTACATTGTTATTACTCCAAGAAAAATTTGGGTGGTTTTTCCACCCTGAATTATAAGAACTGGAATAAGGATTATTACCTCACTGCAGTTGGCCCAGGTAACTTACATATTCGGTACCACCGGCTCCCAAAAAATACACTCGACTGGGATATGGTTATTCTGTCCACACAGCTCACATTGCACTTGCATCACCTTATTTATAGAGGTAGATACTACTTGCATGTTGTTCAACTGCATCGTAAGGGACATAATTTAAGCCTACAAAGCAGTAACAGAGTCAATGGGTATCATATCTTTTTGTTCTTTCTGCCCTTGTTTGCACTTCTCGCTAGACCACATGCAGCTGTTGCTTGCCAACTCCTCCACCAGATCATGAGCTACTTCTGCAGTCTTCCTCATTAATGAACCTCTAGCAGCTGCATCAATAGTTCCTCTCATGCTTAGATTCACGCCATTATAAAATGTCTATAGTGGGAACTCTCTCGGAAGGTTATGATAAGGACAACTTCTTTGTAGTTCATTAAATCTCTCTGAAGCTTCGTAGAGAGATTCCCTATCGTTCTGTAAGAAATTCATGATCTCTTTGATTATCCTCGTCGTCTTGGTGAATGGGAAATACTTCACGAGGAATGCTTGGGAAAGCTGCTCCTAAGTAATAATCTGTCCCAAATTTAGCGAGTTGTACCACACCTTTGCCCAATCCTTCAATGTAAAAGAAAACAATCTCAACTTAACTACATCATCGAATATTCCGTTGAATCAGAAAATATCATAGATCTCCAAAAAAATTGGTGATATGAGCATTCGGATCCTCATTGGATAGCCCGTAGAATTGCTCATTATTTTGCAATATGTTGAGGAGTGTCGGCTTGATCTAAAAATTGTTTGCTTGAACCACCAGTCTCGTAACTCCTTGAGGACTAAATCCTAGCCTCATAAAACCCATCAGTGTCCTCTCCTGTCCTACTTGCTCTCCTTCTTCAGACATATCTTTTTGTGAGAAATTTAGACGCTTCGCTCTTCTTAATTCTCTTTTGTGTTTCTTGATATCGGGAAATTCATCTTCACTAACTTTTGTCGATCTTTGCGTACTCCTTGTGTTTATGCACCTAAAAATACACAAAGAAAAGTATCAAGATCTCTTAAATTAATGTAATATAAACTAAACAAGATGCTAAATAATCAATCCCTAGCAACAACGCCAAAAACTTGTTAAGTGTAATTATGCAAAACAATCTACTCCTTTAATGCTAAAAACTGCAAGTATACGGGTCGTGACTTGTAGTTAAAAAGCGGATAACGATCCCACAGGGATTGATGCCCAGATACCACTTAATTAAGATCAAACTTTGTTTAAGGGACAAAATTGTTTAATGGAAATAATCTAGAAAATTAAATTAAAATTGAAAGACTAATAATAAACAATGAATAATAACAAAATGCAGAAAATTGGAATTCAAGAATCTAATGACTAGAGATCATTTTCTCCCTATTTTGTCTCCCTCCTATTTTATTAATCGAATTGTGTCTCACCTAAGTTTTTTTAATATATTAACTACCCTCTCTCAAGGTGTAATTAATTGTCCTTGTCAAATCAAATGAAGTCAATTGAATGATCTCTCAACCTACCCAATCACTCCACCAATTTAACTAGTTATTAAACTATCTTATGGGTGATCAATTGAATTAGTTGAGATCTCTCTTCTAACTAATCAATTAACTTGATGATTGCTGGTCTATAGGTTACCAACACTCGGTGTACAATCCTACACAAATAACTTACTAACTCTCTCGATTTATCGCAAGATATAAATATAATCAACAATCACTAAAGACAACTTTCATTCAATTCAATAAAATAGGAGTTTAATAAAAATAGATCAAAAGCAATCTCTAAAAACAAATGAGCCAATCATGTTCTCCATAACAACATCAAGACTCACATATTCCATTATTCAAAGATTCTAAGAGATAAAATTGACAGAAAATTGAATAAGAGAACTCCTTCTCTTCTATGCCAAAATATGGAATTTTTTATGTTTATGTGCTATTTTCCTAATTGTTGTTGATAATCCTTGAATCTTCACCTTCCTCAAGACTTAAAACTTGTATCCTTCACTCAAGGAGGCTCTTTTCTATAGAAGGGTTTCGTCTATCTTCATCCATAGGGGCTTAATATGTTTTATTATCTAGAAACCCTAAGTTTAATTTTGCCCGTATAATATCTTGGACTAAGATTTTGCAATAAAATGTTCCCTCCTCTCTTCTCCTCTTTGATCTCTAGCTCAATCTCCAAGTTGCTCAATCTTCCTTCCTACATAAAAATGATCAATTCTTACCCTAAATTAACATCAAACCTAAAAGAACAACAATGAAAATCAAACTAAATGAAAACATATAAAATGAATCCTAAACTATAACAATAATAAACTATAATGCAAGAAACACATGCCAATTACTTAGAAAAACATAGACTAATGCATAACTATCTATGTCCATTCTTAGCATCGAAGCATTCTAACCTAGTTAGTTCAGTCTAGTAGGGGGTGGCACAAAAAGCATCATGTTGATCCACTACGAATAATTCAGTAAAACCATAAATTTCATACAAGGTATCATAATTAAGTTTATACGATTGTCCCCGCAACCTAAACCACAATTCCCTAGGATTATTGGATTCAAACTAAAGTAATGTAAAGAATTCTAAGGTTAGTTCTTCATAAACTGGATTTCAAAAATGAATAACCTATCCCTATTAAATTTTATCTGCTAAATTCTTGACCTTGTCTCTCAATTCTAGTCTATATGAAGTCTCATAATGAAAATACTTGGGAAGCATAATTTGTTTATTGTGAAGGGAGTGAAAGCAGTTACCTTCCTTATCTGAGAAGATCGGGAAAGGCACTTTGTAATTCGCTTCCTTATCTCTTTTTTCATAGCCCAATATTTGGGCATTCCCCTTGGATTGGGTGCGCTTAACAGTTTGCTTGATCCATAGCCTCATTAAGAATGAAAGTGTGCAAGAGTTGTGAGATTGAGGGAGTTGGGTGAAAGTAGAGAGAAGGAAGAGTCTTTGAATATCTTATATTTAGAGAAAGAGAGTCTAAATGAAAGTTATAGATGAAATCAGGTTAGACTTGAATATATAGGTGAGAGGAGGGCAATTTTGTAAGAAAAAATAATGAAAAACGCATGCCTATAATTCTTATTGCAGGCCACGATCGTGGTTTGCAATAATTCCACCAATTTTCCAATTTTTTCTTTCTTCTTTTGTCATTCTACATATTCCCGAGATCACTTCCTAACTCTTTTATAGCTCTTTCACCTCTCTCTTTCTTACTTCCTCCATCATCTAACTCATGCCGAAGTCCTATGGTTTCCTGACCTTATTTGGAAATGAAATAACCTAACTATGGAATTTAAACCATTTAAACGTGAAAGGAAATAATATGGAATTAATAATCCATAGGTTGCATCCCATGCAACGCTTCTTTTAACATCGATAGCTTGACCCTTTATCCCTGGAAACTCAGTCGGGATCAATTATGAATGACTTGTTTCCACCTTTTTTGTTCAACATCAGTTTTGTAGCCTTGAAGTAAGCTACGAATTGCAAAATAATCAGAAGGACATTATTGATAACATTATGAAAACAATTAAGCTCAGTAATGTCCTTTCTTTGAGTGACCTATTAACGAAAAAGAGAATAATAAAGATCCTTGAATCGTTCATGGAATCCAGCAATTTTCCTGTTAAGAGGGTGAGTTGTTCTCTTCTTAATTCTTCCTCATTCGACTTCATCTCCTCTTCTTCTTTAGCTTCTTGAATAGAGACTTCCATAGCTTCTTCAAACTTGATGTTTGTTGTCAATTGTTATTCATCATCTTGTTCTTTAAAAGATTCGAACATATAATTTTTTTAATGCATCGCCCTCTTCTGGATTCTTTAATACATCATTCATATTGAATGTCATTTTGTCATCACTAATCCGAATGATGAGGTTCTCTTCATAAACACCTACCTATGTTTTTTTGATGTTCAAGCAAGCTATACCAAGATCTAAGGAATAATAGGGAGAGTTGTCATTCTTTTCTTCATCATATTTCCTCGTCTCAGAGTCTTCTACAAGATAGGGTTCAGCATAGTATTCCACTGGTTCTTCTTGTTCTTCCCTATTTTTAAGTGTGATAGCCTCATATTGCTCATTTTGATATAATTCCATATTGATCAGAGAGTCTTCCACACTTCTCTTATAAAATTCATGGGAAAGCTGTCTTACTTAAATCTCCTGGTTGTGAATAGAAGCGGCATGATTTTTGTTTACTTGATCAAATTGCTCTTCCAGTCACTTTTGGTTCTCTTCCATGTCTGTTAGCTTATCCATTATTTTGTTCAATTTGGAAGCCCATGAACTAGACTCATCTTATTGATATTCAAATTGGTCTTGATGTCCCAGATGAGTACTTAAATTGCTGGGCTAATAGAAATCTGGGTGGTCTGCCACCCTAAAGTGTACGATTTCATATAAGGATGATGATTCCCCAATTAAGTTGGGGTTCATTGAAATCCGCAAGAGTCCTTTGCTCCCTATAATATACATCCTCCACGATTATTCTTTTTATCTCTTCTTAGCATTTAGCTCTTGAGATTCCACATTGCTGCCGGGTGATATACAAGTTGATGTGTCGCCTACTTTACGCCCATTTTTTAATTAAAAAGAAGGTGAAAAAACCTTAGACTATAAGAATTAAACTAATCGCCTTCCTGACAACGGTGCCAAAAACTTCATTGTGGTTGGTTGTATGTAAGTTTTAATTATTAACGCTCGATAATCTACAAGGACAAGGTTCGTTAGCAAAGTACCAAAAGTGTTGATCCTAAGGGGAGGGAACTAATCTAATCCTAAAATCTAAAGGTAGAAACAAATAACAGAAATTTAAAATGCAACGAAACTAAAACGAGAATTTAATTCAATCAGTCAAATTAAGAATCAAACATGAAAATATTAATTACTAAGTAATTGCAACATACCCAGGAATCAACCTAAGTAAATTACCAATTGAGAGAAAGGGAATTTTACCTATCCTTAGTGCTAACCTAACTAATTATGAATTATTGGATTGTTGGTTCTAGACTATCATAGGGTTGATTACTCTCTTTCGAGTTATAACCATTAAGCCTAAATTATAAACCCTAATCAGATTATGGAGGTTGCAATCTCTCAATTTAGAACCTATCTAAAACCATAATTAGTTTTGAAGTTCTCTAATAAACTATCAAAAACCTATACAAAATCTCTCTTCGCATAAATTACCGATCTGATTTAATTCTAGTTTCTATTAAGTCACCTAACTCTTGTTAGTCTAATTTAATCATTTTTCATTTGATTCACCCTCTTCGTTTATTATTGAATTATGCAATAGTAGAATCAAACCACAACAATATCTAATAAACACATAGACAATCAGATTTTCATTAATTCAAGAATAAAATTTCGAAGGTGAGTTTAGAACATCTTTAACATTCTAGATCCTATCATCAACTATTCAATCCAATTATATACAATAATAAAACTAAAAAGAATAGGAAATACAATCTAAAATGGATGACGGGAGGTAGCAACGTTGGGAAACTCCTGATTCAGGAAGTACTTCGAGTTGGCTTCTTCTCCTCTTCTCTATTCCTTCTTCTCTTCCTCTATCTCTCGATGATTTCTCTCTAGGGTTTCCCAAGGTGGCTGATGTAAAAGCTCCTTTTCTACCTCTTTTTTTTTTCTTTAAATATCCTCTTGTGTTTTAGGTAACCTTAGAGGTTTTTGGGGTCCAAAAGGTCTAAAAAATCCCTCAAAACTAGACGTTCTTGAGTGTCTGTATGTCTGCCCAACGTAGACCACAACCGTGGCCTTATAGGCCACAATCGTGGGCCATTCCTTAGGCTTATGTCATGATCGTGGCATATAGGCCATGATCGTGGGCCAACTTTGGTGCTTATGTAAATATCATGGCCTAATATACGAAGATTGTAAGTCATTGTTTCGACCCAAATGTCTCTGAAACTCCTCCGTTCTTCAATATTGACCCTGAAACACCAGTAAACACATCAAGGTACCTCAAAAACATAATATTTAAGCTCAAAGACTTGTACTAACCTATAAAACACTTAAAGCATAAATAATTAAGAAATTAACACAATTCTAACCTAAACATATACTAAATGATTGAACTAACAACTAAACACATATCAAACTATGCCCTAAAAATGAAGCAATTTACACTTCTCAATAATGAAATTACTATGAATTTTTCTAGTCAAGTCATTCTTTAATTATGACTATATAGCCTTATAAGCAATATAAAAGGAGAAAATATTTGTTGTTTATTTGATTCTCTCTCCTTTTATTTAAAAACTTAAAATCACGTAAAAAATAAAAAATTTAAAAACACACATGCATATCTTAACAAATGCGAAAATGTAAAAGGAAAAAATAGCTTCCCTTTAGTTGCCTTCAAAGAAGCGCCTTTGTTTATTGTCACTAGCTCGACCCTTTGTTTTCCTCATCATGTGACAAAGTTATGATCTTCAAGTGTCACAACTTATGCTTTATCTACTTGAGGCTTTTAGGATAGGGCTTAAGTTGATGATCCTTCATATTCAGTGTCTTCCTTATCCTTATACTCTTAATCTCTACCGAGTCCCTGCACTCTTGAAAAATCTCCAATATCTCTTCACCCTTTTACTCCTCGTTCAATTTCTCTGACTTGTTTTGGAAAGGTGAAGGGTTAGTCTTAGCAACAATTAGGAATTCAGTATTTACCTTTGAGCTAAATGATATATCCTTATCTCCTTCAAGCTCCTTCTCCACTTCTTCTACACTAGCAATCCTTTGAGTAGTCTTCTCACAATTCTCAAGCGCCTCTCCACTTCTTAGGGTTAATGTGTTAACATTCCTTATGATTCACCTCAATTTAAGATGGTTGTGTCTCTCTACCTTGCAATTCTAAATGATTTATAGCTTTGTTATTTGACCCATCTGGTTTACCAAGTCCTAGATTCTAGACGTTGTTTCTTGCTAGAATTGTATCACCTCCTACTAAAACTGCAAAGTATTATTAGCAAGAGAAATAATTAAGTCTTCTAGAGATGTACCTGAGTTGGAATAAGAGTCTTGTGACTTATTCAAGAATTGTTGGTCATCCTACAGCCCATCGAGAAAGTAGTTTTGCTGGCATTCCACTCTATAACTAAAATTTGTATCATCACTCTAAGCTTGGTTATAGGATTAGGAAAATGGGTTATGATAAAAAATAATAACATTGATAATGTCCAACAATGACATACTCCCTTTACTGTGTCCTTTTTATATACAAGCAAACAAATGTGAAAAGATCAAGAAATAAATGTAAAAAGTAATTAGAAACAAATATATACAAAAAAAACAATTAAAATAAAAAAACTAAACAATTAAACAATATGGTAAGATTTTATTATCATATTCCTTTTCATCGTCAACATTAAAACAATTAGTAGTACTTATGTTTTGTTATCATTAAAACCTCAATTGGAACCTCCCTTGGTTCAATAATTACTAATCTAGCTTTCTAAAGAAATTCTCTCTAGTAGGATTTATGCAATATTTCATCTCAAGTTCATTTATATAGTAGTTGTTTCTATGACTATACACACCATATAGAAACAAAGAAATGATCACAGGTTCAACTCCAAACAAAATGCAGCAACAACCCTCATTTCGAAAACGATGGCTCGATTATGAGAGCTTGTCATACTGGAAGCTTTAACTTGAAATTGTTTTTCTACTTTACTTTCATTGCTTTTAAACCTATATCTTAAGTAGACCAACTCTCCAGGATCTCAAGTTTTGAAGGGTATATTGGAGTTATGTAAATATAGTGCCCTAGAAAGCAAATGTATTTACATGTAACTTTATCTTCTTCAGTTACAGTTTTGTAATGAAAATATTTATTATTAATAAAACAAAAGAGT